>JAVJIF010033088.1:12500-227909 GCA_038442645.1 Agave tequilana
ATTAAAATAAGGATACTGAGACACCTTATATATATAATATATTATTCTACCCATATCAGAATTTGCCTCTAAGCAGCTCAAAATCTAAAACATCAATACCTGGTATGGCTTAGTTCCATGCTATTTCTTATAGACAAGTAATATAGAAATTAGATTATAATCTCCCCCTTTACACCCTTTTATCGCAAAACTCCCAACTTGTGACTATTGTCAATAAACTTTTCAGCCTAACCCTATCCCGTAATCACAGAGTCAAAAATCACAGTCCTATTATTTCGGGACTGTGTGAGTGGTAACACCTGCAACACTGGATAATGTTTTTAATTTATAACAACATGCGTTATTAAAACTCCACCTGTCATATTCCTTAGTTATCCTGAAGCTCTCGAATCTCGCTTCTAAACTTATGTGCGAAAGGAGAGAGGGATCGAGTAATTCTTCCAGTTTTCTTCCTTTCCTTTACCATTAGGATTTGTGTTAATTCTACCAAATGATTGGATCTATAATTTGTCTCAACATAATATGCTTGACATACCCAAATGCATCAATACTTCTAAACATGTCAGACTTCCCAAGCGTCTGGGCGAATACAATAGTAAATATTTAATGACGCAGATATGCCCATAACAATATACATACCTGAATTTGAAATAATATAATGTAAGGATAAGAGCTCTTTCATGAGAATATTATTTTATGCGGAGCTCAGAGAATTGTAATGTAATGCTATATATCCAGAGCACCACTTGATCTAGTACTAAGACTCTGAAATTTATATACAATCTGATAGGATAGTTCTATATCGCTTTGCGTGCTACACTAGAAATTTAACAAAAATTATTACGTCAAGAATATATCAAGTCATAACCTACCAAATTCTGGAATAAGTATCGTCATCCAAATCCAGCACACTTTTCTGCCACTAGACACAAGCAGCAAAATCTTTCAGGCTTTGTAGCTTCACAAAGTCAGAGTAATGTCGGTTACCTCACCTAACTAGTTCACATGAACAACTTAGAACAATCTACGTTTCCATGGAAAACACTTACTCCCTGAGACATATTCTAACAAGCTCCACTTGCGTCTAGTTCTCTCTCTCGCCTGTTTCCCAATTCTGCCACAAATTGAGCAAAAATATGATTTCTATTTGAAGATTAGTTTAGTGCGAATTTTATGGCCAACTACTTTCATATCTAGTCTTACTTTTGCTGAAAAAATCACCATGATATGAGTACCTAATTTGGGAAAGTAAATTACTAAACAAATCTTCCAGCCATCACCTTATTGTTTGAATGCCTCTAGAGTATTGGAGAGAAATATATCCAAGCATCAAACTTAAAGACTCTACTCTCATGAAACATGCAACATACGCCACAATAGACTTAAGATTCTGGATTAAATCAAAATCTTACCAAGCAAATCTATTCCTTTAGACTAGAATAATATCCCCACTCACCTTCATTACGTCAACCAAGTCACTAAATTTCATCCAACTCTAGAATGACAATCATGAAGCGACATGACTTTAAATTTCTCAACACAAATAGACATAGACCTCTCTATTTTCTACCAATCATAACATCTAGGTATAACATATGATATGAGGGAAACTCCTCCACAAATTTAAAAAAATTTCAGAGTTTAAAACTCAAGAAAATTTCAGAATTTTAACAAGGCAAGGAGAGAAAACGAATACAAGATGATTTCCCTCACCTTCTCTGTCGATCGCCGCCCGTCGCGCCGCCCCGTCGCCCGCCGCGTCGCGCGTCGCCTGGTCGCGCGACCAGGGCGCGCGGCCCCCCCTGGCTGTGCTGCTGCGCACAGCTGGGCGCGCGCGCCCAGCCAGTTGGGCTGCCGCGCCCAGCCCTAGAGGGGGGAGAGAGAGGGATAGGGGGAGAGAGAGTGAGTGATTGAGGGTGAGAGATTGAGAAGAAAACTCTAATTTTTGGGGAGAAAGGTTCTGTCGATCACAATCAGGGAAGGGAAGGGAAAAAGAAAAGGAAAATTTTCTTTTTAGGAAATGAAGAGAGAGGGTGATATTTATTAGTATAAAATATCCCATAAATTCTATGTGATTGCCACCTCACACATTACCAATTCCAATAAAATCTCCACCCTCCACTTCACTCTTCAAATTCTAAATTCTCATCTCCATCATTCATTATAATAGAATTAAATAAAACTTTATTATTATTTTTTTCACTTATTTGATTTATTATTATTTGATTTGTATCTTCCCATGAAATACCATTATACACATATACATATACGCTACATTCATGTATACATACACAATATCCATATCCTTGTATTCATAATTATCCAACATTATTTCACTTTCAAATTTTATCCAATATATAATTAATATTATTTAATTATTTATATATATATGTTTTTTTCCCTCCAAAATTATACAAACTTAATTCAATAATCACCCCTGATAATCTGTATAATCTCTTTAAATCAAGGATTTGAATATTAATTCGGGATCTTAAAAATTGGGATGTTACATGATATAAACATTTAAAAACCCCTAAATTTCAATTTTTGTTAGGTTTTATATATTCTACATCGTTAAACTCATCAGCTCACTGCTTTCGGCCGTCCATTTTGCACCTATTTGATGGATGGGCAAAATATTTAAAATATTTGATTTTAATTACTTTAAATAATATAAATCAACTTCAAGGTGTTGATCTTGTATTTAAATGTCGTAGCATGATGTGTGTGTGTATATTTAGATAGATAGACTTGTGTAGTTTCGGAAGGATTCGAGCCTGAATTCTTACCACTAAAATACCAATATACGACATACAAATACAAAATCCACTCTATTGAAGTTGAACTATATTTTTAAAGTAATTAAATCAAAAATTAAGTATTTTGAATACTTTTTTTCATCCATCAAGTGGCGCAAAATGAAAGGCCGAAAGTAGTGAGTTGGTTAGATTTATGTTTTAAACATACAAATTCTAGATCTGGCCATTTGATCATAATCTAAACATTTAAAAACCCATATAAACCAATTTTTGTTAGGTTTCAAATATTCTACAATGTTAAACTAACTAACTCACTATTTAGGCCGTTCATTTTTTCCTACTTGATGCATTGACAAAAAGTATTTAAAATACTTGATTTTTGGTTTATAAATACTTAAAATAATTTAAATCAACATCAAAGGAATTGATCTTGTATTCAGATGATGTATAGTTATATTTGGGTGGGAAGGATTCGGGCTCGAATAGCCCGAATCCTTTCAGAATTGCACAAGTCTATATATATATATATATATATATATCACAAAACACAACAAAAGTAGAAATATTATCAATCAATACTCAACATACTACTTAATATTCTATTATCATGTGCACTTAATTTAATAAAGAGCTTTTGATAACCTGATTAGTTATCAAATTTACCCCGGTAATACCCAGAATTATTTTCAGCTACTCTTATTCAGCTCATTTCAAATCATTTTTATCTATTCCACAATTATCGGTTTACATTTGCAATTACTGATTAACCAAATTGTCTTGATTTCATTTGGGTTCATAGTATTAACAGGTAATTAAAAATATTTCAATTAATATGCTATTCATATAATGCCGTATCCATTACATATAACTAGGCGTGAGCATCAGTCGGTCCAGTTCGGGTTTTCCCGATTTTGACAAAACCGAACCAAATTGAAGAGGATCATAAACCGAGCCGAGCTGAGCCAACTCTGTTCGGTTTGGTTCGGTTCGGTTAATTTGGGGGATCACATTGATGTCGAACTTCCCGTCTCAACCTTCACACCTTGCCGTCAAATCTAACTTGATTATGAATCTTTTTCTCGCAGCCAATATTTTTCTCATGCGTAGAATTATAATTAAGTAACACTGGTTTCAAAAATAAATTATCTTCTAAAACTTAGACGAATATAAAATTTCAAAAATACTGAAAAGCTTTAGAATAGATCTACATCAGATATTTAAAAGAGATGTAGAATAATCTATTGGATATAACAAAACATCTCAGAAAAATATGATCAATATGTAAACAATAACTTTAATATTACATAGAAATATGAACATCTCATGAATTTATTGTTTAAATATTTCGCTAATTCAAGCATTTAAATGATTTTTGAAAATCCAGGACTGTGTACATGCATGCATCACATGGCATACATCAACACAATGGTAATACCATGGATGTTGCTTGTGTGTTGGGTTAATTCAGTTCGGTTAACTTGATTGGGTTTGGGTTTTAGAACCCGATATCGAAACCTGACCGAATTTATGCGGTTCAGTTCGGATCGGTTTCAGTTTTCACATTTCTGACGATTTTTTCAATTTTAACTCGAACTCTGCTCGCCCGTACATGTAACTCATTTTAATAGAGATTTTTTATATCACAGTTATTTTTAGTTATCAAGAGATTAATTTTGGTTTTACAACGCTCATTTATCACAATCATCCTTTCTGTTTTCGCGACTACCAATTAGATGATTTATCATCAATTTCGCTAATTATTGTTCATAATCACACATATCCAAGCATCAAACATAGAATTCATCATTCATCGCACTTCCTCACTTTAACAATTTTCATTTGTTATTAACTATACATGAAAATTTCGATTTCTCCACTACTTATCCATGAATTAACATTATAAAGAAATTTATTTTCAATTGAAATATTTACTAGTTAGCAACTAGTCATAATTAATTACCGCTAAACAATTTCATTATCCTTTAAACCATTCCCGATTTCACACTAATTATTCATAATTAAATACATTCATAACTAGTAATCATCACTTAAGGGATTCCTTCCAGTTCTACATGAATTATCCATTAATTAACAGCCACGCAACTAATCACCATTAAAGATAATTCATTTCCACTTAATTGGGAATTTAAATGAAACAAAGTAAGGACTTCTCTCACCGTCGTCCGATAACTCCACGAGTATCTGATACGAACTATCGGTATCAAAATCCCCCTTAATAGCTTTCTGATACTCTCTTATTATCATCACCACCGCGCTCGCTACCGACCGAACCCTAATGCCAACTTGGCTGGCCTCCAAGCCTACCCACAAGAAAAAAAAAGAGAGAAAAAATTAGTGTATACATCAGGAACAAAATTTCAGCATGACGAATCAGACTTAGGACAAAGATTTCATCTACAAATGAAGTCAGAATCCAACGAAATTTTAGAGACATATACCAGACTTGTTAAATTACAAAAAAATATCAAAATATGAGCTCTTTTGAACTTACGGTTTAGGAGATACAATTTTCTGAGTTTGACATGTTGCTGATCGAGAGAGAGAGAGAGAGAGAGAGAGAGAGAGAGAGAGAGTGAGTAACGGTCCCAGTAATACCTTAAAATATCGGATTAATAATTCAATATTTCTTCAAAATTTCGGCAGCACCTCCCCTAAAATATAGACTATGCCATACTACACCACAACAATAATAGTCCACCATGGACCCAACACTTCCAATAAAACATTTCGGCACAATTTGCCTACTTATCAACATAATTAAAATAGAATCTCCTTACATAATCTTGCATTCATCCATCAAACACCAAAAGAGTTACAACGTCCTTTCTCACAATACATCATACTTACAATAACATTTTCCAAGTCCTTCCATACATGAAATTAAAGTTACTTGCCAAATTTATATTCAAATAGCCACACATAGAGTTATACTTACATTCCCAACACCCAAAATCCCCTTTCATACATCAAGTTCCCACATATAGATACAATAAGCAGTTTCAAAAGTAAACAAAATATGAAGTAGATATTAATCACAAGTATGACATGAGAGGGTCGATCACTCTATATCCATAAGATTTTAGAACCTACATTGGCTTCTTACCCTTGTCCAGACCTGAAATTTACAACATGAATAAAGACATGAGCTTGAAAGCTCAGTGAGTAAACCATCTAAAATCTACTAATCTAATTCCATATGTCAATTGGGTTTAAGTTGGTCCAGAAGTTTATTGAGTTGGTTTCCACTGTGCTATTACATACCCCCATGTTTAAGTTAGATGTCTCAAGTACCATGAAAAATTTAATAAAGTTTATCACTATCATACTTTAGCACATAATAGAATAAATATAGTTGTCACCGTCTTCCCCCTTCTGCCGGCTCCCGCTCGGCCCCTTCCTCCAAATAATATATATATTATATTCATACACATAATATGATTTTCACCGTCTTCCCCCTCCTACCGGTTCTCGCTCGGCCCCTTCCTCCAAGTAACATATAAACATACATAAGTACAAAAAAAAATAGGGTTATCACCGTCTTCCCCCTTCTGCCGGTTCTCGCTCGGCCCCTTCCTCCAATAATATATACATATATACATAATGCCAATTTTCACCGTCTTCCCCCTCCTGCCGGTTCTTACTCGGCCCCTTCCTCCAAATAATATATACAATATATAACTCATTCAATATAGCATACACTTTCACATAAACATTTCATATACTACGAAAAGTAAGCAACTATACACTTGTAGGAGTTAACATTTATATAGACATATCAACCTCCTAATGTACCCATTTATGCTTTTATAATGAAAGTGTCACCCAACGCCAAAGATTTACATATCAAGTACATACATAGTATTGACATATATCCCCTTATTATTCCATGCTACCAAACCTAGTCCGATATTGTGCATCTATAGTATCTAGCTAAAATAACGGTATAACATATACATAACACATAAGGCTTAGTGCCGTTCTCCATCATATGCAATCTAAACATTTCACCGTGTTACTTTAACTTACATAGTCAATATGAAAATTTCCCAAATTCTTCAATATGCAAAAAAAAAATATTAATCTAGGTAATGTACATACTATGAAGGAATAATTCCTAGATCATGCATAATGCGATTTTTCCTTCTTTTCCCTTAATTCCACATCATGAAACCGTTTTATTCTTTTCATTATATCTATCAATTTACATACAATTTAATTTCCAATTTTTATTCATCAATCCTTTGTTATTCCAACATTATGAACTTCAAATTTTAAGCTAATTAAAACTTTTAGTCTACTCACCTTGCTTGACGAGTGCCTACGCGAAAAACTCCGTCTATATCGCCGCCGAATCAAACCCTAAACCAAAATAACTTTCTAATAAATCAATGGTACAAACATCGTCTAATTAAGAAAATTTTTCTTTTAGAATCTTACCTCTAATTAGGTTCTGATCCTCTCAATTCTTGTTCGAAAAATCTGAATCCAGTCCGCGAATTTTCCGAAACCCACCTCGAAACCCACCTCGAAACCCCCCTTCTCCTCCTCCCCGGCGCCGCCCGCGCTTCCCAGCTCCGCCGCGCGCCGCCGCGCGCCCTCCAGCGCCGCCCGCGAGGCCGCCCTGGCCGCCGCGCGCCCTCCAGCGCCGCCCGCGAGGCTGCCCTGGCCGCCGCCCCCCTGCTAGCGTGGCTAGGTGGAGGTTGAAGGGAGAGAGAGAGAGAGAGAGAGAGAGAGAGAGAGATCCTGGATCAAAGGGGAGAGATAGAATTTTGGGGTTTCTCGTTCTCAGCCAAGAAGAGAAGAAGGAGAAGTTGAGTTTGGGGAAAAATTTGGTTATTTAGGAATTGATTCATTTCCGATTTAGGGATTAATAATCTTCCCAAAATGCTAAGAGTGTGACACATCATCCCACAACTTCCAAGGCACCTTGACTAAAGCCCACCTCACTCCTCTTTTGCAGCTCGCAATGGAATTCCAAGAATTAAAGCAAAATCTATTGACGGTGAATCAATATGAAATCAAATTTACCCAACTATCAAGATATGCTGGTAAGTTGGTGTCTGAAGAAGAATACAGGACAAAAAGATTTGTACGAGGTTTGAGGCCAGAAATCAGGAGCCAACTAGTTCCATTTCAACTACAAATCTATAGTCAGGCAGTGGAGAAGGCTCTAGAAGTTGAAAGGGACCTGCAAGAAAATCAGGATATAAGAACTAGAGAGTTGCCATCTGCCAAACGCTTCCGATATTTCAACACACCAAGAAGTGGATCCACCAACTTTAGGTTCGGAGGAGGAACTGGACCTTCGTCAGCATCAACTCCAAGAATGATAGCAGACTCGTGGCCCAGGAATGCAGGATCTTTTCAAAACTCGCCACATGCATCTTATCCGCGTCAAAATTTCGCAGGAGGAACGTGGTGTCCTAGATGCAACAGTAATCACACAGGAAGCTGCCTGGTAAACAAACAGTGTTTTGCCTGCGGCCAAATGGGCCACATGAGGAGGGATTGTCCGACACTCCGAGGACCTACTGGTGCTGTTAGGGGAACGGGCAGGCGGACCGCAGGCATCGCTCCGACAAATGGATCATCAGGAGCTTTTCGGCGGTCTGGCAACACATTTCGACCAACCATGACGCAGGCTTCAGTGCAACAACCCAGGGTTCAAGGAAGGATGAATGCTTTAACCCAACAGGAAGTCCGGGCGTCTAACACAGTGGTGGAAGGTACTATTTGTTTATCTGGAGCAATCGCTCGAGCATTATTTGATTCTGGTGCCACACATTCGTTTATTTTCTCATCTTTTGCCTCAAAAATTAATAAGATACCCGAACCCTTAAGCTTTCAACTGGCGGTGTCCACCCCGGTAGGCACAACTTTGACTACTGATGTATATTATAAGGGGTGTGAAATTATCATAGGAGAAATGAACACACAGGCGGACTTGATCAAACTAGGAGAGATGGAATATGATATCATCCAAGGAATGGACTGGTTATCAACACACCATGCACATGTAGACTGCCATCAAAAGAAAATAATCTTCAAAATACCAGGGACCCCAGGATATGTGTTCGAAGGGACAAGGAATAAAATCAACATTCCTGTGATCTCAGCCTTAAAAGCCACCAAACTATTACGACATGGATGTCAAGGATTTTTGGCAACAGTATTAGCCAAGGAGAAAGAGGAAGTGAGAATAGAAGACATAACTGTTGTGAGAGAATATCCTGATGTGTTTCCTGAAGAATTGCCAGGCTTACCTCCGGACAGGGAAGTAGAATTCTCCATTGATCTTTTACCTGGAATAGGACCTATATCAAAGGCTCCCTATAGAATGGCACCAGCAGAGATGAAAGAATTAAAGGAACAATTAGAAGAATTATTAGGCCTGGGATTTATTCGGCCAAGTGTATCACCTTGGGGTGCTCCTGTATTATTTGTAAAGAAGAAGGATGGAAGTATAAGACTGTGCATAGATTACAGGGAGTTGAATAAAGTCACTATCAAGAATAGATACCCACTTCCGAGAATAGATGATCTTTTTGATCAGCTTCAAGGTGCAAGTGTATTTTCCAAAATGGATTTAAGATCTGGATACCACCAATTGAAAATTAAATCAGAGGATGTCCCTAAAACAGCCTTTAGAACCAGATATGGACATTATGAATTTCTGGTGATGCCATTTGGACTGACCAATGCTCCAGCAGCATTTATGGATCTGATGAATAGAATCTTTCAGCCATATTTGGATAAATTTGTACTGGTATTCATTGATGATATATTGATCTATTCAAGAAATCCAGAAGAACATGAAGAGCATTTGAGAATAGTCTTGCAATTATTGAGGGAAAAGCAACTTTATGCAAAATTCAAAAAGTGTGAGTTCTGGCTAGAAAAGTTGGATTCCTTGGTCATATTATTACTAAAGAAGGAATATCTGTGGATCCAGCAAAGATAGAAGCAATTGAGAATTGGCCCCGACCTACCAATGTCTCCGAAGTACGGAGTTTCTTAGGACTGGCTGGGTATTATCGAAGGTTCGTAGAGGGATTTTCCAGGATTGTGGCACCATTGTCACAATTGACCAAGAAAAATCTCAAATTTCATTGGGGGGAAAGTCAGGAGGATAGTTTTCAAGAATTGAGAATAAGCTAACTTCGGCCCCAATCATAGCCATGCCCTCTGGGACTGAAGGATATGTTATATACAGTGATGCATCAAAGTCGGGGTTGGGTTGTGTATTAATGCAACATGGTAGAGTAATTGCATATGCCTCCAGGCAACTTAAAAACCATGAGAAGAACTATCCCACCCACGATTTGGAACTGGCTGCAGTTATATTTGCTCTAAAAATTTGGCGACACTATTTATATGGTGTGTCATGTGATATATATACAGACCATAAGAGCCTGAAGTATATATTTACTCAAAAAGAATTGAATATGCGCCAAAGAAGATGGTTGGAATTAATGAAAGATTATGATTTGAATATTCACTATCACCCTGGGAAAGCCAACGTGGTAGCAGATGCGCTTAGCCGCAAATCAGAGGGATCTTTAGCTACACTATTAACTCAACAAGCCAATTTGTTAAAGGAGATAGAGAGGATGCAGATTGAGGTTCAACCAAAGGAGATCATCAATAAAGATAGTCAGATGAACCAGGTTAGAGTGGAATTTGATCTTTATGATAAGATCCACCAGGCACAACAAAATGATGAGCAGACAGTTAGGAACTTCGAGAAAGTGTCAAAGGGTGAAACACAATATTTCATCATTGATAAAGGATTACTAAAGAAGGGAAACCGGATATGTGTACCCTCCAACTTCGAGCTCAAGGAACAAATTATGAGGGAAGCCCATTGCACTCCTTACACAGCTCACCCTGGGGCAACTAAAATGTATCAAGATCTGCGAGCAAATTTTTGGTGGGAAGGGATGAAGGATGATATAGCAAGGTTCGTGCAGAAATGTCTAATATGTCAACAAGTTAAAGCGGAACATAAGAAGCCCCCGGGACTGCTAATGCCACTCCAAGTTCCGGAATGGAAATGGAATCATATTACTATAGATTTTGTATCAGGACTTCCCAAGTCTCCTCGTGGACATGATGCTATATGGGTGATAGTTGACCGACTCACTAAGTCCGCACATTTCTTACCCATTCGATTGGATTACTCGATGGATAAGTTAGCACAAATCTATCTTCAAGAGATAATTAGAATTCATGGAGTACCTGAAACCATTGTGTCAGACCGAGACCCTCGGTTCCAGTCCAGATTCTGGATCAATTTAGCTAAAGCTCTGGGAACCAAGCTTCACCTTAGCACAGCAGCACACCCGCAAACTGATGGGCAGTCCGAAAGGACTATTCAAATATTAGAGGATATGCTGAGAGCTTGTATATTAGATTTTGGGGGCAATTGGGAGAAGTACCTATCATTAGTGGAGTTCGCATATAATAACAGCTACCAGTCCACTATAGGAATGCCACCCTTCGAAGCCTTATATGGAAGGAAGTGTCGATCACCCATTTGTTGGGAAGAAGTGGGAGATCGAAGGTTACTGGGACCAGACATGGTCCAAGAAACTACAGAAAAGATCCGGACAATAAGGAAAAGGATGAGGGCAGCACAAAGCAGGCAAAAAGCATATGTAGATAAACGCCGGAGACCCCTGGAATTTACGGAAGGAGACAAGGTTTTCCTGAAGATATCTCCGATAAAGGGGGTAGTGCGCATTGGCAAGAGAAGTAAATTGGGACCTCGGTATGTTGGACCTTTTGAAGTATTGGAAAGAATTGGACCATTGGCCTACCGGTTAGCCTTACCCCCTGAGATGGGAGAAATGCATAATGTGTTCCATGTATCACAGCTAAGGAAATACATACCCGATCCCAATCATGTCCTTAAATATTCGCCACTACAAATTCAAGAAGACCTGTCCTATGCAGTGGAGCCGGTGCAAATTCTTGACCGTAAAGAGAAACAATTGAGAAATAAGGTGATTCCCTTAGTAAAAGTTTTGTGGAGAAGTCAAAAGCTGGAAGAAATTACATGGGAACCGGAAGATGAAATGCAAAGATCTCATCCGCAGCTATTTCAAGGTACGTTAAGTTTCGGGACGAAACTCTTTTAAGGAGGATAGTATTGTAACACCCGACTTAAATAAATCTAGATTATAGCCTAAATAATTTTCATTTAACCGGTGTAACAATCATATTTAAACTTAATCCAAAATTTTTAGAAAATACTAGAAATAAATATGTATATATATATATATATGCATTAGTATCCTCTTTGGTACATTTTAATACTATGTATTGGTACATATTTAATAATGGTATAATACTTGAGAGTATAAATACCTAATCATAATATCTATACCTAAATACATTATTTTCAAAATATTTAAATTCTAGTGGTGTGTTGGCAAATTGTGAGCAAAAGAGGAGTGAGGTGGGCTTTAGTCAAGGTGCCTTGGAAGTTGTGGGATGATGTGTCACACTCTTAGCATTTTGGGAAGATTATTAATCCCTAAATTGGAAATGAATCAATTCCTAAATAACCAAATTTTTCCCCAAACTCAACTTCTCCTTCTTCTCTTCTTGGCTGAGAACGAGAAACCCCAAAATTCTATCTCTCCCCTTGATCCAGGATCTCTCTCTCTCTCTCTCTCTCTCTCTCTCTCTCTCACACTCCCTTCAACCTCCACCTAGCCACGCTAGCAGGGGGCGGCGGCCAGGGCAGCCTCGCGGGCGGCGCTGGAGGGCGCGCGGCGGCCAGGGCGGCCTCGCGGGCGGCGCTGGAGGGCGCGCGGCGGCCAGGGCGGCCTCGCGGGCGGCGCTGGAGGGCGCGCGGCGACGCGTGGCGGCGCTGGAGGGCGCGCGGCGGCGCGCGGCGGAGCTGGGAAGCGCGGGCGGCGCCGGGGAGGAGGAGAAGGGGGGTTTCGAGGTGGGTTTCGGAAAATTCGCGGACTGGATTCAGATTTTTCGAACAAGAATTGAGAGGATCAGAACCTAATTAGAGGTAAGATTCTAAAAGAAAAATTTTCTTAATTAGACGATGTTTTGTACCATTGATTTATTAGAAAGTTATTTTGGTTTAGGATTTGATTCGGCGGCGATATAGACTATCTTGATAGTTGGGTAAATTTGATTTCATATTGATTCACTGTCAATAGATTTTGCTTTAATTCTTGGAATTCCATTGCGAGCTTGTCCCTCACTACTCCGGGTATATATTTCTCATTGAACTTTTTGACCAAGAATTTCCAAAAAATTTCTTCTCCTAGGGATTTGGCTCCTGTTTTAACCACTTCCCACCAATGTTCCGCCTCGCCTTGGAACATAAAAGAAGTGAATGATACCCTTTGATCCTCGGTGCATTCCATCACATCTAGTATTTTACAAATTTGACGAAGCCACTCCTCTGCTTGAATTGGGTCTGCTCCTCCTTTGTATGGCGGAGGGTTCAATTTTTTAAATTGCTCTAGAGCCCTGCGTGGATTGTTTACAGTGGTTAATTGCATCAACCAATCCGGCATCCGGTCTGGGGCTCTCCGATCAGTATTGAATCGATCCATCGAAATCTCCTGATGGGTCGGAGGATGGACACTTCCAACTGTGCTGTGGGGTGGGGCGTTCTCCTCAGAATTTGTATTCGGCGGAGGAAAGTTTAGATCCATTACTACTTAACAACAAAATTCTTTGAGATACAAAAGTTTCATATACAAAAAGCTACTACTATTATAACTTCAAAAATTTTGTTACAAGATTTACATGCAATGTTTATATTCATTCAAAAGGTACAAGCACACAATCTAAGATATGTCCTTTCTGCACATTTGACTACAACATACAAGACCCTTCCCAAAAAAAAAAAAAATCCTAAACATGGAAGTCCAAAATATTTATCCTCCCAAAATGCTATGTCCTAGCCCCCCTTCTCATGGAGTGGTGTTCGAGTCAGCAAAGCTTTTGTCCATACTATCCCCGGCTGAGGCTTCCCCTTTTGAACTCCTTCTTCTGGATCTTCTTCTGGATCCTCTTCCTCGGGGTCTTCTTCGGGGTCTTCTTCCTCGGGATCCTCTTCTTCTTCGGGATCCTCTTCTTCCTCTGGATCCTCTTCTGCATTTTCTTCCATTATACTGTCATCCCCGCATCTCCAGTACTCATGATCGTCATATAAGTCCATATCTTCAATCCAACTTGAATTCCACCAAATACCCCCATAAAACATCTTTCCGGGGGACTCCACCTCAGCCTCAGGTGCGTCTTCCTGATTCTCGATCCTTGGCATATTCCTTATAACACTCTCGGCATCCTTGATGGTATTCTCTTTGTTGTGTTTTGCTACTCCCATCACATTGGTACTACCCTTGGTTCCACTAAAGATAGTCTTTGGATCCGTTTCGTCGGACTCATAGTCCCAGTCCATACTATTTGCACTCCAACTCTGACTTTCCATCTCTGAGCCCTCTGATAACAACTCGGGCGTGCCAGAATCTCCCATCTGAAAGGATAAGGTTTCATATTAGTTTGTTTTCATTCCCAATCCTCAAAATATGATAGATCAATCACACATATTTATACACATATATCAATTGAAAAGCTTGTAATTATTTTACCAATTTCAAATACCTTCTAGTTGAGTTACCCCTAATTTATCTGATATTTTACTTACTCTCCAGTCTCAGTGTCCCATACCACTGGAGATCCACACGATAGGCCCGCACCTCTCGTAGGATCCGTTCAAATTTGAGTATGCGGGTACCCGAATTAGAACGTAGGAGAACAGGCAAATATCATATATTTCAGGGGACCCATACACTTAAAATTTCATAATCTAATAGTAACCTCCCTAGTGCTCCCACCGACAAACATGTAATGTGCATACAACCCTACAATTTGTCTATCCTTAGTCTAAAACCTTTGCTCTGATACCAACTGTAACGGTCCCAGTAATACCTTAAAATATCGGATTAATAATTCAATATTTCTTCAAAATTTCGGCAGCACCTCCCCTAAAATATAGATTATGCCATACTACATCACAACAATAATAGTCCACCATGGACCCAACACTTCCAATAAAACATTTCGGCACAATTTGCCTACTTATCAACATAATTAAAATAGAATCTCCTTACATAATCTTGCATTCATCCATCAAACACCAAAAGAGTTACAACGTCCTTTCTCACAATACATCATACTTACAATAACATTTTCCAAGTCCTTTCATACATGAAATTAAAGTTACTTGCCAAGTTTATATTCAAATAGCCACACATAGAGTTATACTTACATTCCCAACACCCAAAATCCCTTTCATACATCAAGTTCCCACATATAGATACAATAAGCAGTTTCAAAAGTAAACAAAACATGAAGTAGATATTAATCACAAGTATGACATGAGAGGGTCGATCACTCCATATCCATAAGATTTTAGAACCTACATTGGCTTCTTACCCTTGTCCAGACCTGAAATTTACAACATGAATAAAGACATGAGCTTGAAAGCTCAGTGAGTAAACCATCTAAAATCTACTAATCTAATTCCATATGTCAATTGGGTTTAAGTTGGTCCAGAAGTTTATTGAGTTGGTTTCCACTGTGCTATTACATACCCCCATGTTTAAGTTAGATGTCTCAACTACCATGAAAAATTTAATAAAGTTTATCACTATCATACTTTAGCACATAATAGAATAAATATAGTTGTCACCGTCTTCCCCCTTCTGCCGGCTCCCGCTCGGCCCCTTCCTCCAAATAATATATATATTATATTCATACACATAATATGATTTTCACCGTCTTCCCCTCCTACCGGTTCTCGCTCGGCTCCTTCCTCCAAGTAACATATAAACATACATAAGTACAAAAAAAATAGGGTTATCACCGTCTTCCCCCTTCTGCCGGTTCTCGCTCGGCCCCTTCCTCCAATAATATATACATATATACATAATGCCAATTTTCACCGTCTTCCCCCTCCTGCCGGTTCTTACTCGGCCCTTCCTCCAAATAATATATACAATATATAACTCATTCAATATAGCATACACTTTCACATAAACATTTCATATACTACGAAAAGTAAGCAACTATACACTTGTAGGAGTTAACATTTATATAAACATATCAATCTCCTAATGTACCCATTTATGTTTTTATAATGAAAGTGTCACCCAACGCCAAAGATTTACATATCAAGTACATACATAGTATTGACATATATCACCCTTATTATTCCATGCTACCAAACCTAGTCCGATATTGCGCATCTATAGTATCTAGCTAAAATAACGGTATAACATATACATAACACATAAGGCTTAGTGCCGTTCTCCATCATATGCAATCTAAACATTTCACCGTGTTACTTTAACTTACATAGTCAATATGAAAATTTCCCAAATTCTTCAATATGCAAAAAAAAAAATATTAATCTAGGTAATGTACATACTATGAAGGAATAATTCCTAGATCATGCATAATGCGATTTTTCCTTCTTTTCCCTTAATTCCACATCATGAAACCGTTTTATTCTTTTCATTATATCTATCAATTTACATACAATTTAATTTTCAATTTTTATTCATCAATCCTTTGTTATACCAACATTATGAACTTCAAATTTTAAGCTAATTAAAACTTTTAGTCTACTCACCTTGCTTGACGAGTGCCTACGCGAAAAACTCCGTCTATATCGCCGCCGAATCAAACCCTAAACCAAAATAACTTTCTAATAAATCAATGGTACAAAACATCGTCTAATTAAGAAAATTTTTCTTTTAGAATCTTACCTCTAATTAGGTTCTGATCCTCTCAATTCTTGTTCGAAAAATCTGAATCCAGTCCGCGAATTTTCCGAAACCCACCTCGAAACCCCCCTTCTCCTCCTCCCCGGCGCCGCCCGCGCTTCCCAGCTCCGCCGCGCGCCGCCGCGCGCCCTCCAGCGCCGCCGCGCGTCACCGCGCGCCCTCCAGCGCCGCCCGCGAGGCCGCCCTGGCCGCCGCGCGCCCTCCAGCGCCGCCCGCGAGGCTGCCCTGGCCGCCGCCCCCCTGCTAGCGTGGCTAGGTTGAGGTTGAAGGGAGTGAGAGAGAGAGAGAGAGAGAGAGAGAGAGAGAGAGAGATCCTGGATCAAAGGGGAGAGATAGAATTTTGGGGTTTCTCGTTCTCAGCCAAGAAGAGAAGAAGGAGAAGTTGAGTTTGGGGAAAAATTTGGTTATTTAGGAATTGATTCATTTCCAATTTAGGGATTAATAATCTTCCCAAAATGCTAAGAGTGTGACACATCATCCCACAACTTCCAAGGCACCTTGACTAAAGCCCACCTCACTCCTCTTTTGCTCACAATTTGCCAACACACTACTAGAATTTAAATATTTTTGAAAATAATGTATTTAGGTATAGATATTATGATTAGGTATTTATACTCTCAAGTATTATACCATTATTAAATATGTACCAATACATAGTATTAAAATGTACCAAAGAGGATACTAATGCATATATATATATATATACATTTATTTCTAGTATTTTCTAAAAATTTTGGATTAAGTTTAAACATGATTGTTACACCGGTTAAATGAAAATTATTTAGGCTATAATCCAGATTTATTTAAGTCGGGTGTTACAGAGAGAGAGAGAGAGAGAGCGAGCGTGATAGTGAAGGAGTGAAGGGCCCAGGCTGCCACTGGCCTTGTTTGCTGCTGGCCAATGCTGGCGCCGACCACCAAACGGAGAGGGTAGGGGAAGAGGGCTGGAGAGAACGAGTGAGGAGAATGATGGAGAAGAGAAAGAGAGAGTGCAATGGTTCTAAATGAGGATTATTTTACCGTCAATTTCATTCTATATACATCCCCACAGATAAATCTTCTCATGCCATGTGTCAAAAAAATATCTCCAAGCCTCATCCTCACTATATACTTACATTCTTCACCATACCTCCACTGTTATACCTACCCCTACACTATTCCTCAGAAATTAATATATCTCGTATGAATACAAGACAACCATATGTGTGTGTGTGTGTATACACATGCTTACATGAATACAAATACACACACACCCAATTATCTTTGAACAAGTATATCTACATGTCATTCCATCATCCACCAAATCTCCATTTATATATAATTATGTTTAAATACAATTACTTGGTATTTAGGTATGTATTTCAAAGTATTCCGATACACACACATGTATTTATAGTTATAAATTTTCATTTCACCCCAAAATTATCAAGAAGTTCCAGTTTCACATCAAAAACAAACAAACAAATTTTTTTAATTATTTTGCATAGTCTCATAAATAAAAAGTTAAAGTATTAAATTAGGGTTTAAATACCTGAGTGTTACATTATTAAAAGAAAATAAAAAAATTCTTAAATTGATCTACAATTATGACTCTAAAAATAAATTTTAAAAACTCTAAATATCCTAATCCATCTTAAATTTTATCTTTTTTATTTTCATGATAATTTGAATTATAATTTCCAACAGCGAGATGGGGTTGAGGGTATGGCAGGTGACGACGCGAGGCAATTGAAGGAGTTGACAAAGTCAACTTAGGCGATAAGAGTCCATGAGGCTTGGCGTCAATAAGGGGAGGAGACGAGGGCACTCGATGATGCGAGGCGACGGGGCGATGAGAGGAGGCTCGAGCTTGGTGGTGGGAGGAATCCAGCGTGTCATCGTCTAAGGTGATGAGGAGATTTGTGGGAAATCAAAGAGTTTTGGTTCAGAGAAAACAATAAAGATGAATTTATGACGAAAATGTCCCTCAATGTCCCTAAATTGAGAATAAAATTAAGCCAGCTCACATGACACGGTAGCATGCCACATAAGCTATCCCATGAATCTGTACCGTTTTAGGGTCCAGCTAGCCGTGCTCTTTTAAAATAAAATTATTGGAAACAATTATTGGAGATCTACACGTCGCAGATGAATTTAATTGAATTGAATCAGGAAAGATTTGGGAGCAGCATGCCGGCTTAATTTGATTCCATTGGGATTCGAAGTCCACCAGCCCAGATGCTTTCTTCGTGCTTGGGAATCCAGCCTGGAATCCTCAGGGTCTGCTTTCGCCTCGCCTTCTGTTGACAAATCCACCCACTCTCATCTGTGTACACACACGCGAGATCAGTGCTGCACCCACCAACCACCCACTCTCTGCAGTTTCGATGTGATCTTCGATATGACACCACCTCAGGGCATCTCCAATCACCCCCTCCATTTTGGAGTGTACTTTCACTCCAAAATGGAGTGTTCAACCAAAACTCCTCCAACCCATCACTCCATTTTTCACTTCAAATAGCATATTCCTTATATATTTTATTATTATTGCTTTTAATATTATATTAAAATACTATTAATACTACTAAGGCCATCTCCAACCCACGCTAAAAATAGCGTGGGTTGGCTGGCAAATAATTGGCGCGGGGTCCAACCCCGCGCCAATTCGTACCCGGCATTTTGCCGGGTCTACAGTGCTGCGCCAATTCTGGCGCAGCACTGTAGCACCCGGCAAAATGCCGGGTGCCTTTTTTTAATTTTTTTTTTTTTTTTTTTAGTTTAGTTTTAGATTTAGATTTTTTGTTAGTTTTATTTTAGTTTTAGTTTTAAATTTAGATTTTAGTTTTAGTTTAGTTTTAAATTTAGATTTTTTGTTTTAAATTTAGATTTTTTTTTTATTTTAGTTTAGTTTTAAATTTAAATTTAAATTTAGTTTACTGTAGCACCCAGCACTGAAAGTTAATTTAAATTTAGTTTTTATATTTTTGTATTTTATTTAGTTTTTATATTTTAATTTTTTAATTATTTGTTTTTAAATTTATAATTTTACTTTGTTTAATTCAATATATTTTATTAAGTTTTTTATTTTAAGTTTACATTTTATATTTTTTATTTAATTATAAATTGTCAAATTCACTAATTTGAAATTAAAAATTATTACCAGCTAAATCACGTATAATTTAATATTAAGATAATTATAACGGAACACAAATCACATATATTACTAATTAAAACTGACAGATACAATAACAGAGTTGCAAATACATGAATTCAACTAATACAACATAGAGAGTGCGGAACATAATAGCAGATACATTAAATAAAGAAGATATTCAAATAAACTAAAATATAATCTAATAGTCTCCTAAATTGCCTCCGCTTCCACTACCACCTGGATTGTTCAAATAATCAAAGTTTGGAAAGAACGGTTGTTGACGCTCAACTGCTCTTTTCTCTAAAATCTCAAGTTGACGAGCTTCGATATGTGCACGTATAGTTGGATTTGAAATAGAATTCAAATCTCGCAATAAAATCCTATCTTCTTGCAATGTAATATGTTGCTTCTGCATTTCCATCTGCTTCTCCTGCATTTCCATTTGCTTCTGCCTATCTTCACGAGAATGTTCTAACATCGCCATAAGTTTAACATTATCGTCACTCAACCTTTTGACAACATCATCAAATTCACTGTCTTTTTTCCTCTTTGTCTTGGCCTTTTTCACTCCAATGGGCCGTTGAGACGAGGTGCCAGCGGGGACATCATTTAAGTGGGTAGCGAACGATGACAGTCCAGGAGATTCTGGTGTTTGAAATTCTGGTGTCGGATTCTCAGATTCGGAGGACACATAATTTGAGGGTGTGTGCTGCTGAGATCTTTGTCGAGCTGTAGGGACATTATCTACAAATTTTTCAAAATTCTTCAAAATATTCCATACATGATCAAATTTGAAACCTTTGTTGTAATTAGGATCTTGCGCGAGCAACCTTTTTGCATGATCTACCTACAAACAAAAACAGATTCAAAGCTAAATATCGACATACATAAATCGATAATAAAGAATTGCAGGAAATACTTACAATGTCTTGTTCGGAAGCCCCGCTAGGATTTAGATTTTCTACTTGCCTGACGCATCCATTTAGCTTACGGATGGCCTTCTCTATTATTTTCATTCGACATTCTAAAGATCTAGTACTCCGAGATACCCAACAATCAGGCTTTCCTTCATGATACTTATCCGTTACTCGCGACCAAAACATGTTTGAAGACTGGTATGCACCTGTAATTGGATCTTGAGAAATCTCCATGTAAACCTGAGAAAGGAGAACATCTTCGGGGATGGAGTAACCAACATTTCGAATAGACATCTTTTAGAAGAAGTTTGTGGGAGACTTGATAGACTTAGTAGAAGAGTTGAAGAGAAGGTAGAAATCTTTGCATTTTTATGAATGAAAATGGTGCTATTTATAACCAAAATTATGGTGCTATTTTGAAATGCAATCTCTAAAAGAGTCGTCCTCTTGTGCTTGTGTTGTCAAATCTGAACATGACAGCACCGACATTGAGATATCAATACGAACAAGACAGAGATTCCCTGTCTTCTCAATTTATGTCTGAGTCGTCCTCTTGTGCTTGTGTTGTCAAATCCGAACATGACAGCAATGACATTGAGATATCAATTCAAACACGACAGAGATTCCCTGTCGTGTTCAATTTATGTCAGAGTCGTCCTCTTGTGCTTGTGTTGTCAAATCTGAACATGACAGCACCGACATTGAGATATCAATACGAACAAGACAGAGATTCCCTGTCTTCTCAATTTATGTCTGAGTCGTCCTCTTGTGCTTGTGTTGTCAAATCCGAACATGACAGCAATGACATTGAGATATCAATTCAAACACGACAGAGATTCCCTGTCGTGTTCAATTTATGTCAGAGTCGTCCTCTTGTGCTTGTGTTGTCAAATCTGAACATGACAGCACCGACATTGAGATATCAATACGAACAAGACAGAGAATCCCTGTCTTCTCAATTTATGTCTGAGTCGTCCTCTTGTGCTTGTGTTGTCAAATCCGAACATGACAGCAATGACATTGAGATATCAATTCAATCACGACAGAGATTCCCTGTCGTGTTCAATTTATGTCAGAGTCGTCCTCTTGTGCTTGTGTTGTCAAATCTGAACATGACAGCACCGACATTGAGATATCAATACGAACAAGACAGAGATTCCCTGTCTTCTCAATTTATGTCTGAGTCGTCCTCTTGTGCTTGTGTTGTCAAATCCGAACATGACAGCAATGACATTGAGATATCAATTCAATCACGACAGAGATTCCCTGTCGTGTTCAATTTATGTCAGAGTCGTCATCTTGTGCTTGTGTTGTCAAATCTGAACATGACAGCACCGACATTGAGATATCAATACGAACAAGATAGAGATTCCCTGTCTTCTCAATTTATGTCTTAGTCGTCCTCTTGTGCTTGTGTGCTCAATATTCTACATCATTGTCACCTCCTATATAAATGACATACTTCATCTCATATTATTCAAAACACCAATAGATATATCTCTTTCAAAAATTAGTCTCCACTCATTTTTATTCACAATGAGTTATAATGTTGGAGCGAGTAATGCATCTTCATCAGAAGAGGAGGAATACCCATTGTTTCCTGTCGCCAACGACTCTGATGATACCGCCAACGACCCTGATGATACCGCCATATCAATTATGATCCAAAACAACAATATGATAATAGCACATGGTATCAACATGAGAAGAAGGCAATCTATTCACGGTGGATCCATCCCAGGTCATATAGTCATCAATCGTGATCGTGAAGCTGCTGATAACAATTTGTATAATGATTACTTTAGCAGTAATCCACGATTCAATGCCGATATGTTTCGTCGAAGGTATCGAATGTCTCGACCTCTTTTCCTTCGTATTGTTAATGCAGTTGCAGATCATGATCACTACTTCAAACAACGACGTGATGGACTTGGCAGAGCTGGATTATCAATATTGCAAAAAACAACTGCCGTGTTTCGGATATTAGCATATGGACTCTCAGCAGATGCTACCGATGAATATGTTAAAATTGGTGAGTCAACTGCGATTGAAAGCTTACAAAGGTTTTGTCGTGCTGTTGTTGAGATTTTTGCAGAGCGATACCTTAGATCACCAAACACAAATGATATTTCAAGGCTGCTTCATACTGGTCAGCAACGTGGATTTCCCGGAATGCTTGGTAGTTTGGATTGTATGCATTGGAAGTGGAAAAACTGCCCGACAGGTTGGGCTGGACAGTATAGCGGACGGTCAAGATCACCAACTATTATTCTAGAAGCAGTAGCTGATTATGATCTCTGGATATGGCATGCATATTTTGGTATGCCCGGTGCAAACAATGATATTAATGTATTAGAATCATCTCATTTGCTTTCCAATCTTGCTCAAGGTACTGCTCCTCCTGCTAATTATGTTATTCAAGGAAAGGAATATAATATGGGTTATTATTTGGCTGATGGTATATACCCAAAATGGGCCACTATTGTTCAAACCATTCATGAGCCGCGTGGTCGAAAAAGAAAGTTCTTTGCAATGAGGCATGAGTCATGCCGAAAGGATGTAGAGCGTGCATTTGGAGTTTTGCAGTCACGTTTCGCTATTATTGCAGGACCAACACGTTTTTGGAGAAAAGAAGTGCTTCATGATATAATGACAACATGTATTATCTTGCATAATATGATAATTGAAGATGAACGTGATTTGACTGCACCAATTATGGATGCAGTGGAAGTGCCAGATCCGCAAGTTGAACGGGTGACGGACGAAAGTTTCCAGATCGAACAATTTCTTGCCCGACACAGACAAATCAAGAACAGAGAGGCTCATTTTGAACTTCGTAATGCATTGATAGAGCATTTGTGGGAGAATTTTACAAATTCAGATGACTAGTGTATTGTAATATTATGTTATTTTATATTTTAAGTTTGGAATTCCATGTTCAATGTTAATAATTGTTTTATGCTTAAATTTGTAATTTGTTGTGCATTAGCAAAATCGTAGTGTAAAATAAATTTCTTTTGTATTTGTGATTCACCTCGGTCGTACAATTATCTAGTGTTTATATTGTTTTATATAAATTAAATGAAAAATAAATCTATTAATTTAAAAATTGAATATATTATTAAAAATTTCATATTTCTTATAATTGCATATAGTAGAATTAAAAAATAATTTCTTAATTTCATAAATAAAAATATTAATTAATTATTAAAGTTAAATATTAAATATTATATAAAATTATTAAAAAGTTAAATACATTTTAAAATATTTTAATAGTATTACGCAATTTACTTAAATTATCATATAATATGTTGATAATTAAAATTTGATACAATAAAATAATAATAATAATAAAATATGTAGAAAATATTCCATTTGGAGTGAAAAAATGGAGTGATGGTTGGAGAGATTTTTGTTGAACCCTCCATTTTGGAGTGAAAGTACACTCCAAAATGGAGGGGGTGGTTGGAGATGCCCTAAACTAATAATAATTTAAAATAAAAAAATAAATCAAAAATTTTGATTGGCACCCGGCAAAATGCCGGGTGCTACAGTGCCACGCCATTTCTGGCGTGGCACTGTAGCACCCGGCATTTTGCCGGGTGCTTTTGGCGCCCGATTGGAGAAGAAAATAATCCAACCCACGCCAAAATTGGCGTGGGTTGGAGATGGCCTCATGTCACTCATCGGGGCCTCTCGTCCTTTTGCCAAAATTTTCAAACTCACAAACGGGGCTGATTGGTTGCTGCGTGACCCAAAGTCGCCTGTGATGAGAGCAAATGATCAACATTTTTTTTTTAATGGTTTTATTTTACTGTATAATTTCAATACAGCAAAAATATAAATTAGACGCAACACCGTGAATGCCTCGGTGATAGAGTATGCCTCGGTAGATAGAGCGACAGTAAATATATATTGATATTGTGATGATTTTTTAGAGTCGCGAAATGTTGCGCGCGTTTTGACAACAACCAATGAAGAATCCCAGTCAACTGAGAGAGATGTAGCAGAGAAGTACCCAAAAGATAAGAACAAATAATAAGAGAGAAAGTAAACACAGGATTTAACGAGGTTCGACAATTTGTCTACGTCCTCGGAGCAAGGGAGAGAGATTTTATTGATTCAAACACAGTACATGTCGACTCAAAGTGGCTGCACATGTGTGGCTGCCTACGTACCTTACCCAAGGGATCAAGTCATTCGTAGTGCATCTAAACGAGCTCTACCGATCTCAAGCAACTGGAAGGATATGGAGCAACTCTTTACAATGTGTAAATTTCACTCCCGAAACCACCTTGGTAAGCATATCCGCGGGATTCTCCTTTGTGTGAACTTTTTGTACCAAAATGTTACCTTCATCTAGAATCTCCCGGACAAAGTGGAACCTGACGTCAATGTGCTTCGTCTTTACATGATACAACTGGTTCTTTTGCCAAATAGATAGACTTATGCTATCACAGTTGATTTTCAACAGATCCTGATCAATTCTCAAGTCATCGAGCAACCCTTGAACCCATATTCCCTCTTTCATAGCCTCCGTCATGGTCATGTACTCGGCCTCTGTAGTCGACAATGCAACGGTAGACTGTAGAATAAAGCGCGCCAACTCACCGGTGCTTGAGACAATGTAAGCATATACCCCGTTGTAGACCGGCGTTTGTCAAGGTCTCCAGCATAGTCGAAATCAATATATCCGACACACTCCTACTTACCTGTAAAATCCTTCTCAAATACTAAGCCAACGTCTATGGTACCCTTGATAACTGTAGAACCCACTTTACTGCCTCCCAATGACCCCTCCCGGGATCATGCATGTATCTGCTAATCATCGAGATAGCTCGTGACAAATCAGGCTTTGTACACACCATCGCATACATTAAGCTACCAACTACGCTAGCATACAGCACGCGAGTCATGTACTCACGTTCTTCAACAGTAGTATGAGACATAGTAGTTTTTAACTTGAAATGAGGAGCTAATGGTGTACTTACAGATTTCGTATCACTGTTGATGTTCAACCTCTGAAGTACCTTCTTCAAATACTCCTTTTGTGTCAAGCTAACCTTGCCACTCCTTCGGTCTCGCTCAATCTCCATGCCTAGCATCTTTTTCGCTTCACTAAGATCCTTCATCTCGAACTCGGATGACAAGTCTTTCTTCAATTTATCTATTGTGGATCTGCTCTTGAAAGAGATGAGCATATCATCTACATACAATAGTAGATAAATGTACTTTCTTTCAGGTAGCTTATTGTGATACACACATGAGTCATAATGGCTACGTGTGTTATTTTTACCTCTTATGAAGCTGTCAAAACATTTATAACACTGCCTAGAAGATTGCTTTAATCCATACAGCGATTTTTTCAGCTTGCATACCATATTCTCCTTTCCTAAGTTTTGAACCCCATTGGCTGAGAAATATGGATCTCCTCTTCAAGATCACCATGGAGAAAGACGGTCTTCACATCGAACTAGTCAAGTTTTTACTCATACTGTGCTACCTGTGCCAGCAAAATCCGAATCGACGAGTGCTTTTGTAACAGGTGAGAATACCTCATTGTAGTCAATACCTTCTCTTTGTGCGTAGTCTTTAGCTACCAATCTGGCTTTATGGCGTACAGTATCACCTTTGAGAGATCCCTATTGTTTTGCATACACCCACTTACAGCCAATAGCCTTCTTTACCTTGGGCAACTCTGTCAGTTCCCAAGTGTCGTTCGTGTAAAGAGAACTCATCTCTTCCACCATGGCATCCTTCCATATCTTGAACTCTGAACTGATTTCAGCTTTCCTATAAGTAGGCAGGATCGCCTCTTCTATGACTGGAAGAGCATAGGTCACAATCATATCTGTAGTAAGCCAACTGGGTTTACGTGAATTTCTGCTGGTTCTTCCAACTGTAATAGATTCATGGAGATCACCCATAGCCTGTTCTTGATCCTCATCATTATTAGTATCATGTTCGGCTACATGATCACTACACTGTGTCACCGTGGGTATGATCTCCAATGATACTGACTTTCTAGAGATGATGAAGTAACATCACTCTCTACCTGCTGCGATACCCCTTTGGTCTTCTCAATCTCCACCTGCTGAGAGATTGTAGGCTTCAACATTGAAGTCTCATCACATGTGACATCTTTTCTGAGGATAAACTTATTATCCTTAGGATCCCAAATCTTGTAGCATTTTACTCCTCTCTTGAATCCTACGAACACACCTTTCTTCACTCTTGGGTCTAACTTGTCTTCCTTAACATGGTAGTAGGCCGGACACCCAAATACCCTCAGTGAATCATAATCTTAAACAGCTTTCCCTGAGTAAAGTTCCAGTAAAGTTTTTACCTCCTCTCACATATGAAGGCAGCCTGTTAACGAGATAGCAAGCATATGCCAAAGCTTCAGCACAAAAATTCTTTGGTAATCTTGCATTAGATAACATACATTGGACCTTCTCTAGCAAAGTCATGTTCATCCTTTCGGCTACTCGTTTTGTTGAGGTGTTTCCCTTACTGTAAAGTGCCTTAATATGCCCTCATCACGACATAGCTTTAGGAAAGGATCACTCTTATACTCACCTCTATTATCTGACCGAAGTACCTTGATCTTTCTTCCTGTATTTTTCTCCATATTCTTCTTCCACTCCACAAACAATTGTAGGACTCCCCTTTGTGCTTCATGGTATATACCCAACATCACCTAGAATAATCATCTATAAAATTCACAAAGTAGTGGTTACCTCCAATTGATGCCATTTTGGTAGGTCCGCAAACATCGGTGTGAACATATCCAGAATCCCCTCGGTGCAGTGAGCCGCTGTGTCGAATTTCACCTTGGTCTTCTTTCCGATGACGCAATATTCACAAAACTCTAATTTGTAGGTTCTAGCATCTTTCAACAGATCTTACTTTGTAAGAGCTTGCAAAGACTTTTCACATGTATGTCCGAACCTTATATGACAGCCTGGTTGAATCATCATCTGAATCTGTAAAAGTCGCCACTTGACCTATAACTGTACTACCCTTCAACTAGTAGAGATTGTTTCGACGGACGCCTTTCAACACCACCATTGAGCCTTTGGTTATCTTGAGAAAACCATTTCTTATAGATACCTCAAGACCCAATATTTTCAAAGTACCAACTGAGATAAGATTCTTTTTAAGTTGAGGTACATACCTCACTTTCTTCAATTCCTGTACCATCCCATCAAACATCTTGATCTGTACTGTACCTACTCCTTCTATGTTATATGGGTGACCATCACCCATGAAAACAAAACAACTATCTAACTTCTCAAAGCTAGAAAATCAATCCATGTTTTGGCATACATGATGATCACCCATGAAAACAAAACATCTATCTAGCTTCTCAAAGCTAGAAAATCAATCCATGTTTTGGCATACATGATAGGTAGCTCCAGTATCTAAGATTCACTCAGAGTCTCATGAGTATCTAACAATAGGAGTAGTAATGGAGAAAGAGAATACCGATGAGTCTGAGTCCGATCTCCTGCCTGTGAAGTACTGACGTGAGTACTGACCACCTGTGCGAGATTTGCCTTAGTCTTCGACTCCTTCTTCTTACCTTTGGCCTTTGGACAATCAACCTTCCAGTGTCCTAACTCTTTGCAGAAGGCGCACTGATTCTTCTTCAGATCTCTGAAACCTGGCCTGGACTTTGATCTCCCACGATCATCTTTGCCCTTCTGATTGGAACTTCTGCCTCTTACCGCCAACGCCTCTGCCGATGTACTCCCGAAGAACACAGCTTGTTCTGCCTTCTTACTTCATAGTTTACAAGAGCAGTTGACACCTCACTGCAGTTAAGTGTTTATCTACTATTGATCAAAATTAGGATAAAGATCTCACACTCTTCGTCAAGAAGAGAATTCAATAGAATCACCGCCTTATCCTCTTCATCGATCTTGACATCCATGTTAACTAAGTCTGTAAGAAGATTTGTGTAGTTGTTCATGTGTTCATTAATGGAGAGTCCTCTACTCATCTGGAAGCGATAAATCCTCCTCTTCAATTGCTGACGCGACTCAATGCTTTTTGTTAGATATTTCTTCTCCAGGATCTCCCACAACTGCCTTTCAGATGTTTCATATAACACATGATACTTGATGTCTTGTGTCAAACAAGACCTTATCAAACCACACGTCGTTCGATTCATCTTGTCCCAATCCTCTTCAGAAGTAGCCTCGCGCTTTTTCTCCAAACGTAGAGTGTTTTCGAGGTTTGATGTCGTCAATGCATCTATCACCTCACATCTCCACATCTTGAAGTTGTTCTTGCCGTCAAACTTCACCACATCAATCTCCAATGGATGTGAATTCATGATTTTCACCATAGATGTACTATCTCCAGCCATCTTCTTAATAGATTCCTCAAAAGCAATGCGGAAAATAAACGGAGTTGATCAAAAACTAGATAAAGATAGGTTCTTTACCTCAAAGTAAAACTCTAGGAGAGTTTTTGAAACGATCTACTCTACCAAATTTTATTCCTTGAGCAATCCAAACATTGTTCTGAGATCGACACACGATCCCACAAACAGTCTCAAGGCTGATCCGAGACCGACACGATTTTTGCCAAACAGCAACCAAATCGACACACGATCCCACGACGAACCAGGGATGCTCTGATACCACTTGTTGCGCGCACCTTGGCAACAGCCAATGAGAAACCCCAATCAACTGAGAGAGATGCAGCAGAAAAGTACCCAAAAAGTAAGAACAAATAATAAGAGAGAAAGTAAACACAGTATTTAACGAGGTTTGACAATTTGCTTACGTCCTCGGGGTAAGGGAGAGAGAGCTTATTGATTCAATGATCAAGTACAGATTTTTCGAGAGATACAATTCATGAGGGCTCTACCTCTTTATTTATAGCCAGAGTCCCAGGGTTTTAGGAAACCACAATTGAATTCGACCCCTTTTCAGAAACGAAGTCCGAATCCGAGCAAGAGAAGCAGATTCACCTGTCGGTCGACCGTCCGGTCGGCCGACCCATCCTTTCGGCCGATCGGTCGGTCAACCAAACCCAACAGAAAGTTGGGCATGCCAGTCATTCGACCGTTCCGGTCGATCGTTCTCCTTGCTACAGTCGACCGGGCGGTCAATCGAGCTACGTCTGTGTACATTGTGCGCGCCGGTTGATCGGGCGGTCCATCGGCCACTGCTGGCTTGCGTTTAGACTGCCTTCTCGCTCCCTTGGGATTCCGATTTCTGCCCTATTTCTTTCGATGAGTTAAAAAATTCTACGATAACTTTTTATCTCATCTCTCCCTACACGATAAATATACTAACAATTTTAATTTTATTTTCTGAAAACAATTAAAAAATCATAGTAAAACAATGAGAAAAACCCCTGATTAGTGCCGGTGGTTATAAGTTCTTCCATATTTTAAACTTATTTTCCAGTACTCTAAATTAGTTCAAGCTAGATCAAAACATTTATTTCTATGAAATAAAGAGGGGTTAAAATAATTATCTGAAAAATCTGATAATTGTTGCCGAACTCTCTGAAGTACAAGAGCTTTCTGCAAAATGACCAAGCCTCTAGAATTTGCGATATTTCAACTACTAAAATCTATAAACATTTAGTTTCATACTTAACACCAATGATAAAACTTGATGATATATTATATTTATATGTATATATACACACCTTGCACCAATCTTAATTAATCCCCCCATCTCTACATTGATCTCCCATCTCTCTATGATTTTTCTTCATTCTCCAAACGCCAACAAAGAACCCCTAAGCTTTGATCCATTTCCGCCTCGGTGACGGCGGGGTGATCCTGTAAACATGCTCCTCTCCTGTGCACTCGTCCACCCTCACCACCCACTGGCTCCTCCTCGCCTTCTGCGGCACGCGGCACACTCTCAGCCCTCCCCCGATCGGAAGCAGATTCACTCTCAACGAGCTCCCGTTTCCACTCCCCTTGAGCTTCTCACAGTTGAACGCATTGTACCCCACCACCAAACCCCCGCAGGCCTCGGCCGCGCCCGTCTGCGCTGCCTTGAACACTCGTTCTTGATCTTGCAGCCCGCAGTCGACGAGCACGAAGTCCGCGCCTTTGTAGTCGCTGAGTAGGAGGGAGAGGGCGTCGCCGACGACGAGCTCGACGAGGTTTGATTCCTGGCCGAGGGAGTTGAGAGAGGCTTGGAGGTCGTCGGGGTGCCGAGGATGCAGACGACGCGGCCGCCTGTTTGCTGGGCCGCGGCGATCAGGGCCCGGGTGGTTGGGCCGGCCGGGTCGCTGCGGGCGTCGACCATGAGCCGGGCCCCGCTGCCTGCGGCCAGGGCCGACACGAACTCAGCCACGTCGGGCTCCATGGGCTTGTTTCCCTGAATCAAGAAATCGAACCGGTCAGCGATTTGAATTGTCTGAAGTAGAAAATTTGAGAGAGAGAGAGAGAGAGAGAGAGAGAGAGAGAGAGAGGATTAAATGATTTTGTTTTGCTTACAGATTGCAAGGTGTGGAGATAAGCTCTGGTGGCGTTCTCTGCAGACCAAGCCATCGTTGATTCTTGCAGTGAATTACCGCTGTTTATGGGGATGTCTGGATGAGCGAATGCAAAAGGAAGCGAGAGGGCCTAAATTTATAGTGGGTGGGGATGAATATAATAAGAATTTGCTGCTGCTTGTTGTACATGCTTACAGTTGGCATGGGGTTTTATTAGGGGCATGCGTTTGGCTTTTCACATCGAGCGCAGTTCGCGAGGAGCGGGGGCAGAGCTCAACAGTCTCTCTGCAGAGTCTACACAGACGCAACATTATCCATCAGAGTGCGTTGGATGTGATTTGTTGGATGTGATTTGAGCGATGTTATCCATCAGATAAACATCTCTCCAGCGATGGGCATTTTGTCACAAAACTGTAAGAAAAACCGGTGCTCTAACAAATAAGAAAACTGTTCTCGAACTTGGAGTGAGGCAAATAATTAATCAACAAGTTTACACATAATGCAAGAATACCGGAAAATTTTTATTTTTTATTTTATTCAATCATCTCCGTTCCTTATTTATAAGAATACACAAGAGAGAAATGAAAGCCATAAGTTAGAAGTTCATACATGAGAAAAAAATAAAAACGACATCTTCTTAATCATGAACAAAATGGGAGAATAGTGAAGGTTAAATGGTGAGAATCATAATGAGAATAACGGTGAAGTTTCATAGTGATAGTAATAGTGAGAGGTGTGGCGACATTCATTCTTAATGACAATTTTTGAAATGTCTTACTAAAATTTTGTCAGGAAAACTCAGTAGAAAAAAATATATACAAGGAAAAAGAGTACAAGGCACAAACAAAGTCTCCCTTTGAAAAATATACTTATCTGATGAGATAAACTTCACTTTCAGCATGTAACATCTCTGATGCGGCGCATTCCAAATTTATAGTTCAGCTTCTTGAATGTCGAGGTCGGCAATGCTTTTGTGAATAAATCAACTAGATTGTCACTTAACCGTATTTGCTAAATATCAACATCGCTTTTCTTCTGGAGCTCATGTGCATAAAAGAATTTCAGTGATATGGGTTTGATCGTATTCCAGTGCCTCCGAGTTGGAGTTCTTCAGGAGTCTCTATGAGGCTTAAATCATCAACATATATTGCGACTATGGAAAAACCAATTTCTGATCTCTGTATAATATGTGAATAGACGGGATTACTTACATATTCATCTTTTAATAATTATTCACTAAGACAATTGTATCACATGCGCGCTGATTGCTTTAATCCATATAAGGACCATTCCAACTTAATTGAGTATAAATTACGGAATCTTAAACTATGTTCTGCAGGATCCTTGAATCCTTCAGGGATCTTCATATATATGTCATATCTAATGACCCATATAACTATGACGTAATTACATCCATATGACGCATGTTTAGTCCTTCTGAGACTACCAAAGTGATCAAATAGTAAAAAGTAACAGCATCCATTACAGGAGAGTATATTTTTATAATCAACTCTACGTCTCTGCAGGAGACCTTATGCTACAAGTCGAGCTTTCTATCTCATTATTTTTATTTATTTGCTGAACAAATATCTACTTGTACCTTACAGGCTTTATATTCTCAGGCGTTTGGAGTACAGGTCCAAATACTTTACATTTTGCTAAAGATTCTAATGCTGCATGTATTCCTTCTTTCCATTTTGGCCAATCATGTTTACATTGATACCCTTCAATGGTTTGTGGTTTAGGATCCTTATTAATTCTGGTGATTTTAAGTACTACTTTGAAGGCAGATATATCATCAATAATGATATTATTTCTATCTCATATATCTATATTTGATACATAATTTAGTTTATCTCATTATTTTCAGATACTTATGTTTCTTCAGGGACTTTTTATTTATCTATTAATTTTATTACATGCTTTGTTGTATGTACTCTTCTGAGATACTCATTTCTATTGCTTTCTTTTGTTTCATAGACTCTTCTAAAGTATCCATTTTCTTATTCAATTCTTATAGATTTCTCTTTCGGGGAAGCATGTCTTTTGCATTGACAGATCACGCTTCAAAAGTGTCTTAGACTCATTTTGCGATTGTACTAGTTAATCATCCTCCGGGACATTGATCTTTACTAGAGTTTTACACTTTTTGTTCAGAGTACTCGTTTATAAAATCTAGAACGACCGCATATGCAAATACATTAACAATAATTTTCTTTATATCCCAGTTTTCTCTTATACTCATATAATTTAAAGAGATCTCTTTAGATGTATGTGTTTTTTTAGGTGTATATGCCTCTTCAGGGCTATATCTTCATTAATTGTAAACTGATCAGTTATTTTCTCTTCAATAATACTTTTTAAAAATTTATCTCCTTTGAGAATATGTTCTCATAATATCATTTTCTTTTAGGGATTTTTATCTTTTGAACCAATATGACGATCACACTTCAGGCTTGCTTTTGAAGTATTATCAGGTTGTCCTTCAGGGATATCAATACGAACTGGAGTATTTTCAGCCAGGGTATGAGATTTTGTATTTTCTTTGTGTCAGTTAATGCATCGGGTAACTGGTTTGCAACTTTTTGTAAGAGAATAATCTTTTGAACTTTAAGTTTACTTTGATTTGTACGTGAGTCAAAACGAGATAATGATGATGTGTTCCATGTAATTTCATGTCGTTTTTTAGGAAATGACACTTTGTCTCCCCCTAATGATCGGAAAATTGTCTCATCAAAATGATAATCCAAATATCTTGCTTTAAAAATATCATGTATATAGAAATCATTAATATTGATCTTGACATATCACACATGCATTTTTTATTTAATTGAAATAGTAGACATGCATATTTGAAGTAAACATGAATATAACATGCATTAGATTATCACTTATTATCATGATGGTAAAATAATAAAATAATAAAGAAGTTTTAGGTCATGATATAAATATTAATCATTATAGAATAACTATAATGGTCCCAGTTTCTAATAATTTCAATTAACATAAACATTCATATTGATCATTGGATTATCATGATCATATCTGACTTTTTGTCACTTGTTTCAAATACAATATGTATCATTATTAGCCTACACGACTCATCAATCCAGATACATAATCAAACTCATCAATCATCCACGCAATCATAACAATATTTCGGCTTGTCATTGCCTACTTATATGAATACACAATCTAATATCTAAAATACCAACCTTAACATAGCTAATCATCAGAAAGAGCAATAAGTCCTCAAGTCCTTTATTACAAACTAAGAACAAGTACTTTTTTAACTACAACGAGTAAGATGTTATCCTCACATACAATAGGATATCTAACAAAACTAACAATAATAATAATAATAATCAACACCAATACATGAAAAGTTTATGAAATGAATCGCAACCTATAACCGAAATCATGTATCTCTACAATATAATTCTTGCCACTCCAATCCAAGCCTAAACTTTAGTCTGAAAGACATATAACTGAGAGAGAGTGAGCTCGACAGCTCAGTGAGTAGAGTAAAAAGAAGAAAAAATGATATATGTCAAATAAAAGGAGGCATGCTTTTCTTCAAATAGCAAGGGCGAGTCCGGATAAAGAAAAGAAAAAATTATATCACGGTAAACAGCAAACCGAACTATCTCTATAATCTGCAAAAAGGCCTGACTCCTTCGGTCAATGACTCTATAACTTAAATATTTACATTGTATTTTACAGGATTTATGGGTTATATGAATACTTTCTTTTAGTGACTTAATTTATTACCAAATTCATTTTACGTATACATATTTCATATACTATACACGGTACTACACCTATCACAATAAGTTAATCCAGAACATATATTACAAACATACTTATATATATCGTATATTATATCACACTTCAAGTACTGCATAGATTAATCCGTACACATAAGGGTTGTTTGTTTAGACGTAAAAGCCGTAAAAGGCCGTAATTCGTAAATGACTTACAATCCAATTACAATTACGACGTTTGTTTGGACCGTAATTCGTAAAAGACTTACGCAATTCAACTAACACTCACTTGTAACTCAATTATCACTCACTTACAGCCCACTTATAGTTAATTTTGTGGTTATGCAAGTTTGTATTATTTTTTTAATACTTAGCATTTTTATTTATTTGCAAAATTAGAAATTTTAAATCACCAAATAGTTAATTTTGTGGTCAACTTTTCTACTTACGACTTACACATTACGACAAACAAATACCGTAAAACACAATACACTTTCCCACTTATAACTTTATATTATCAACCATATACTGTAAAATTTACATCTATGGAAGACTTTTACCAATTACGATTTATGAATTACGGCCAATTACGACAACCAAACAGACCCATACACACATCATATAATATTCTATTATCTTTTATAGTATAGCAAAGTTTCACACTTATACATCAAGGACGAGCATACAACACTATTCATTTTGAATGAATAACTTCTTTACTTTATAACATACAGATCGTCTCATACCCCATCTTCGCACCCACCATCCCCTTCTTTCGTATCACAACACATAATGTCATATCCTATTTTCGTACCTACCGGCGCCCGCCAGCCCCTTTCTTTGTATTACTGCACACAATGTAATAATCTGTCTTCGTACCTACCGGCTCCCGCCGATCCCTTCCTTCATATGCATAAAAATAACATGACATCATATCAGCATCACATACACATCAACTATCAAGGATAACACACACTGTCAGTTACATTGTGATATACTTTTTTTAATCACCAATCATATGATTAATATGTCACGTACGATCAAGTTCGTGTAACTATCTAGTATATGCAAGCATGCAAACAGACATACCACTTACATTTATATCAATCACTCAATGATGCATCAAACAATGAATTACAATATTAATACTCGTCCTTTGATCATATGATTAGCTCTTTTAACTAGTTATGGTTCTTCGTTCACATAATGGATATTTGATGGAACTGGCAACATTACCTATCACGACCGAAGTCTTAACATGCTTTAAAGTATATAATAGTCACTATATCCACATTTAAGTACATCTTTTTTATTAATAAATTATTATTTGAAATCAAGGATACATGATTAATTAGTTTAGTTGAAACTCAAGTTGTAAATAACTCATCAAGTTCTATATGAAAACTTTAGCTTAATAAAGAGTTGTTCACTAGTTTGCTACAAGTCGTTTATGTGCTATAATAGCCACTCTAAACACCCAATTTAATCTTCCACCTGTATTTACATAATCATCATAATGCACTTATTAATGATTTACTAATTTATATGATCAGGCCCATGATGCATTCCGATTATTTCATTTACTTAGCTAATTTAGGGTCTAATTCGTTCCTTGGTGCATACTTTATCATTTCCTTTCGTGATGTCAATTATATCATATACTACATGCCAATATTATTCACCATTGACTTAAGCATTATGAATAAATACTCCTTTGTTACAAGTAGGTTCTATTTGATTAGACTGAGAGACAATGTTGTTATCGTTATCTCGTTTCAATTCAACTACTTATTGCTTATGAACTCATCGACTAATATTGATATCAGGTTGGGGATACGATTTACAAGATTAATTTGGAGACTTTTCGGTCTCTTAATTTATGAACTTACCTCATCATAAAGTATTTACTCAGTATATTCAACTCAACCAGGAATCTTGATATCATGATTATTCATTGGGATAATTAGTTAATTACTAGTTACTTTTAATATGCTCATTTCAATCTTATTTCCCAATTTCAAAATTATTAGTTATAGCCAATATTAATCAATCAATAATTTTTGGTATAAGACTATTAGTTTGCACTAAAATTTAATCAGTAGCATATGATTCTTAAATTGTTTTGTTAATTATAAGTAGCAGGAAATTTTTGTGTTCTATCTTGTATATGATCTTTGGTGAAATAGATATTAGATGAGAGTGAGAGGACTGCTTGTGTTACATGAAACTCAGTTATTATTTAGCCCTTACCCCTCATTATTCACTTGTTGCATAATACTAATTAATGAACTCAATATAACTTTGTAGAGTCGAATCTTATGTCTAACAATAACTTCGTGCTCATGACAAATTAGTTGCTTTAATAGGCATGCATTTGACTTGTGTGTTGAGTCACAATTTCATGATACTACTAATATTTGACCTTTACCCCTAGAGAAACTTAATCAAAAATAGAATTCTCAGCTACCCACCTACTCTGAACCATTTATGATTGACATCATATAGAACTTAGGAAAGTGCGAACCAACTCACAAACTATGGTAAAGTCTGCATAATAGGATGATGCCACTTGACAAATTAAATAAACGATTAGTATTCTACAAGTTCATGGGGAGGGAATATACATCACGCAAGCGTACAAATCTTAGATTTCTATCTGAGATTATAAAAGAAATACTACCAAGCAACTGAGAACTGACCTCATCTCTGTCATCAAGGCTTTCTTAGATGGTTTAAGTTGGATCTGACCTATTTGCAATCGTAAGTAAAAAATCACCCCATCCTTTTAGTGATATCTGTGGAGTAATCAGTCCCATCGAGTACTATTGCTCCTAAATTCTTATACTTCTTCCCTTAATCTTGTACTACACTATCGTTGCTATATCATAAATGAAGACGCTGTGTGTTCATATATACCTTGATGTTCATTGGGGCAAAAATTTTATAATTTGCCTTGAAATATGAGATATATTAATTGCATTGTGCTTCTCTGTGTTCGTGTCCTAACATGGTAAGAGGGAATGCGTGAAGGTCGAAGACATGACATCATATTTATATAACATAAGAAATAAACGATTAGAGGTAACGCAGTAGACGTGATAGATTTCATCTGTAGAGGTACGAGTGAGATTCAATTGACCTCCGTTAAATACGTACTCATAAAATTTTTGTGATGGAATAATAGAAATACATATATTTATATCCTTTCAAGGTTTATGTAAAGTTTTCAAAATCTCTATGTCCATTATATTTATTTAAGTGAAACCAATCCACCCCCCTTTTCTTTAAGTTACATACATGAACTTCTAACCAAGTAAAGAACATCGTGGAACTTTGAAAGCATGAATGATAATGCTCAAGGATCAAAGTACATTGCTATTTATTACAACAAGACTTGTAAACCTAAGAATTTTGCTTAGTCATCATAGAACGTGAGCATGATTATGATACCTTTTCACACTAGCAAAATAACCTTACCATTTATATCCCAAAATCCATATCTATAGTGATATACGATTGACGTTCTTCGCACTCCAATGCACCATCAACTAAACTAGAAAGGTATTGAATTAACTATTTGACTTGTATATGGGAAAGTATGATCATGACAAGTCACAAGGCTATATCATATAACCAAAAAAATTTCTAATTTTCCGCAAACAAACCCATAGGGATGAATTTATCTCATTCTAGTGGAGAAATAATGGAATTTGTTATCTAATTTCAGCAAATAAAAAGTATGATCCTATCAAGTCATAACCAAAGTATATCCAATATTCAAAATAGATTCATAAAAATGCAATTTTTATTATAAATCCCCTCATAGTTAATAGAATCAAACTTTAAAAATTTACAAGAAATAGAGATTTTGAAAGAGGGGGACCCACTCACCTCCACCTTTGACCGTTTCCTGGTCAGCCGCGCCCTAACTGGCCACAGCAGCTGCGGCTGCTACTGTGGTCGCGTTCAAATCCAGAGAGGAGAGTGAGAGAGAGGAATGGGGGGAGAGAGATTGAGAGAGAGTGAGAGGGGATTAGAGAGTAGATCTAATTTTGGGGGTTTCTAGGGATGGGCCATGGAGAGTTTTGGGGAGGAAGATGAGAATGAGGGAGTTACTAGTCTGAGATCTCATCTCATTCATTATTACAAGCCTGTCGTAACCCTCCTCTCATCCAAGTGTCCAATTCTCAATTCAAGAAAATCTAGACCCTTGATCTCCCCCTCCCATGCTCACCTACTCTCTCCACTAAGCCTAAGATAAAAATATTCTCATGATGGTATTTTCTTGATTAAGTTCATATACTTCATGTATAAGCTAGTGTACCTATACATTGAAATAATATGTACACAATAATTATAATATATGTGTATTCATACATATCACTTACAATTTCTCAATTTTTTTTAAATTCATTATCATACAAAATTAATCAATATCATAATGTTCCTAATATTCTAGATAGTCTTATTAACCCAAAATTATAGTATTATATCAGGGTTTAATAACCCGGGGTGTTACAATAGCAGACATGAAATAACAGAGGTAATTCAAAGATATTCAATATTAGATTTATTTGTGATCTTAAAATGATATCTATTGCGGCGGATATCTTGTAAAACTAAGCAAATTTCTTCTGGATTTATTAGAATATAATGCATTACTAATATGCAATTATGTCCCTTCTGATAACATGATTTTAGCTCTTCCAGAGCCTTAATGAATTTGCGGTGTCTGGCAGTATTTACATTAGCTTCTTTCGGAGTCTGGATTGTCATTTTCACCATCAAAATCAATGAAGTTCATTTCTATATTCGTTCCTTTTTTCTTCGATGCTTGGTAAAGTTCACCAAATGTTTTGGCGTACGACATTTACGAGATCAATGTTTCTTCATTCAACGTCTGTGACAAGCATTTTCAAAATGATGATGAGCCTTAGCTTGCTTTTTCTCAATATTTATCTACTTCTAGTGGCACGATGTCTTTCTATAAGGAACATTTGAAGTATAGTTATAATGATCACCATCATGAAACTTGCCACGTCACGACCATGGCCATATTATGAGGTGATACGGCATTCTCTTTAGGAATACAGTTCCATTCACTTCAGGGAATGGTGTAAATCCATTTAGACGTAAATTATGGTTTTTCATTAAAAACTCGTTATTTTATTCAGCAACCAAGAGATATAAAATTAATTCATAATAATTCTTGAAATTTTCTCTCGATATTGCTGCTGTAAGAGCAAATTGGAGGCATGAAAAGTGGGGTATGTTTTTTTTTTCACATATCTTCTTCGGTTACTTTTCTCCGTATATTTTAACTTATAGATAATTTTAAACAATGCCGAGTTTATTCACTAACTATTTTAAATCTTGCAACTTCAAGTGCATCCATTCATACCAAGCTTTTGGTAAGATAACAGTTTTTTGATGGTTATATCTCTCTAATGAGTCAAAATGATTTTTTTTACCATGAGAGACTCAGTTTTCAATCTTTTATTAATATGATGGCGAAGAAAAATTAGAGCCTTAGATCTTGTTAGGAGGAAAATTAGAGCGTTAGATCCTGTTGGGATGTTTTTTTCCTTCTTTAATTTTTCCCCAAATAGATGCTGTTGCGATGCTTTGTCTACTTATTTGATTTTCTCTTCAAGGTTCTTAGCTTCGAGATATATCTTACTCATAGAACTTCAGGTGCTATTTAGTAAAACGTCATGTTTCATTTTGTAAAACTTCAGGTTTCATTAAACTATATATTTATGTAAAAAGATAGACGTATCAATCAAAATAAATTAAATTCCAATTTGATCTAGTTCAGAGAAGATTAGATGGAAGTTTATCAATAGAAAATAGATATATATGTATCAAGAACAAAACAAAGACGTATATAAAAACCACTTCAAAGGAAAAATCAAGATGGCAAAACATGTCTACCACTTATATCCAAAATTCATCATGTTGATCTTATTTAAATATATAGATTTAAAAATTTAAATTAAAAGGAGACTAATCAATGGAACTTTTCTCTTTTCTTGTAGGTTGGGTTCACGAAATCCGGATTCGGTCAACATGTTTGGATATCCTAATAATATTTGAGGCTTTAAAGAGAACCAAACACCATTGTGATCCTAGTGCGAAAGCAGGCAAATACTTTGTCAAATAACAAAGAGATGAAAACAAATAATTTTAATCTAGTAAGAACACTTCCATTCAAGTTCTTTTGGTTGACTTCCATCGAATTGCTATCTTGCAAAAATAAAGAGAATAACATTCTAACTGACCAGTTATTAACACTAAAATTTAAAATGAATGAAACACAGTTTTATGATAACTTATCAAGACTTATCTCTTTACGATATAAAGAATGTGCTAATTGTTAGAGGATTGAGCGAGCGATCCAGCAATTCGAGTGTGAGATTGATCATATCTTTCACTAATATCTCCTCTTGATTCTCCGCTGCTTGGAGCATTCGTGTTAATCCAATGCCACTTGATCCTTCATTGCTTAGAGCATTCATGTTGATAACATGTGAAATTTGGAGAAATGAGACAAATAATAAACCAACAAGTTTACACACAATATAAGAATAGAGAAAAATCTTTCATCCTTGCATCTTATTCAATTATCTATACACCTATTTGTAGGAATACACAAGAGGGAGATGAGAAGACATAAGTTACATGATCATACATTAGAAGAAGATGTAAGGAAATCCTCTTAATCATGAACATAGTGGGAGTAATAGTGAAGGTTACATGCTGAGAGTTATTGTGAGAGCAATGGTGAAGTTTCATGGTGGTAGTAATAGTGAAGGTTACATGCTGAGAGTCATTGTGAGAGTAATGGTGAAGTTTCATGGTGCCAGTAATAGTGGGAGGTGTAGGAATATCTATATTTATCATTATTTACAACAAAAACATATTTAAATACATGTGATTAATTAAGATGCCATTCGGTCGGGTCGGGTAGTCTTATTATGAACCGTTCCAAGTTTTGGGGCTAATATATTTTTTTCTACCGATACGATAAGGAGTAGGGTATTTAATGTAAGAAGTCATATGTTATTCTTCATATGAAGATCATGGGTAGTATTTTCATTCCTTAAACAAATTTATATGCGCATGTCTCTCTAGTTTTAATAATGAGTTTGGGTATTGTAAGTTAAACTACCACTTTTTTTAAAGGAGTTAATATAACATCTAATGTAACACTAATGTATCATCCAATTCTCCAATGGTCAAATTGCATGGAACTTACACGATACGCCAGCACCAACAGGCGAACCCTGCAATCGAAGGAGAAGCTAGTAAGGCTGTAAGATTATTCTAAAACAGAGCCATCACATTTCAATCAGGAACAGCCTTTGGGGTCTTGATGTCTCTTTGCTCAATCTATTATGGTTAAAAGATTCATTTGCAAATATAATCTCACATCGAAAATTAGTAGAAAAATAATGGTATATATTTAATAAAAAGGTGAGTTCGAAACCTATTAGGTTAAATATTTGGATCAAAGTAGTTCTCAACCTCCATCTGAAAGCCCATCTTACTATCTAAGAGGTTTGAGTTGTTCGTGTACACTTTAGGTTATGACCCATGCAAAAGTAGAGTTTGATGTGTGAAAGTAAATGTACCAAGAGGTTAGCATGAGTTAGTTCTAAAAAATGGGTGCTAACTGTGAATGGATTGCTTATGAAAATTGAAGAACGTTGATTTATGATGAATAGAGTACCCAGAGACAATGGTCAAGAGAGAAATCAGGTTTGTTCATGAATATTTTAACAATCTAACCCATTATCATGGATGATGAATGATGCAAAGTGAAAACATATCATAAAAGGGTAAAAAGAGTCATCCATTTAAAAAGAAAATTGGCATCAATATCAAATGGTTTGAAGTAATTTTGGATTACACTGCATGTCAGCCTCTATTTTAAGGCAATCTTACTCTCCAAGTGACATGAATTCATTCCAGGATTACAAGTTTGTTTATATATCTAACTACTTGGTAACAAGTTTCGGACACAAATTTGTACTGATTTTATGTTCTTTGATGTAATTAATGTGATAAATTTATCAAAAAATGATGAGTGAGGTCTCTAGCTACAAAACTTGCAAAGGTGCATAGTGTTGACTTGCATGTACATTGCAGGAATATTGGTATTTTCATAATCTAATCAACTTTTCCTCTATTTTCCAATTCTTATACCCACGGTATAACGCTGGTTTCTAAATATTCAAAATAGGGCCCCTCCCTACACAACATTCCTGAAAATTATTTAAAATTATTACTTAATTTGAGACTAACATGGTTTATACATCAATTACACCATAGATTTTTTTTTTTTAGATATGTATAAAATGTTGGAATTTTGAGTTCATAATCAAAGAAAAAAGTTTTATTTTCAGTTATTTTGACCAAGTCAAATATAAAGCAAGTCTCAGGATCCAAGTCAGTTGAGCATATCTCTCAATTGCTCGGATTTTCTGATAGAGTTGTTATAATAATTGGGATTCTAAAGCTATAAATAGAACCCTAACACAGTTCTCAACACAGTTCTCAATTTCTCTTCTTTCTCTCTGAAATTTCTTTTGAGACCTACTCTTCGTGAGGAGAGCTTCAGTCTAAATTAAATTTTCTTCTTTTTTTATTTTTTGGGCAACCATTCTGAATCTGAACAGAAATCTAGTGCCAGCGTCCGAGCCCAGTGCTTATGATTTAGGGGGAGTCTTTACCGCTAGTTGACGGGGCCAAGTCAAATCCGGACGAGAGGACTGACTATTTATCTTTTAGGTCAGTGTGTCACACGACTTCATCTCTCAGGATAGCAATCTTAATCTTTTTTTTTATTTTTGCATGTTTAGTAATTAATACACGTTTAATTTGATTTGTGCTAAGTTTTAATTATTGTATGTTTTATTTTAAAATAAAATAGGGATAAAATTTATAACAATTTAGAAAACAAATCATGTTTTTCTATAATTAATTTAATGCAAATTACTTTCTTAGCCTTGTTTGCTCTGAAAAAAATTTTCTTACAATAATTATAAATAATATGTTTTGGATCCATGCTTGTTTTCATTGTTAAATTTGTGACAAAAAGTAACTGTAGATTATTTTTATACACTTCATATGTCGTACCTGGGTGCCTAGCTTACATGGTCATAGATAAAATAAAAATTCATATTTGTTTAACTAATTATGATAATTATTCATCTATTTGTATTAATTTGAATTTATAAACCCACTCTTCACAGTATCAAATTGTTAGAGTCTGTACATCGTCACATTAAATTTTGATGTTAAATTGCTATGTATTTTAAGAAAGTAATGGTATTATTATCAACATTCTGTGAACTGCATATTGTTATTATTTTAAATAAGACAAATGAGTTGTTTTATCTACAAATTGTTTACATATTGTTATTATTTTTACCTAAGTCTTTTGACAGATTTATCTTTAAGGGAAGAGATGAGTTAACCGTCCTTCCTCTTTTGTCATTATTTTATGTGCATTTATTACTTGACTTTTAGGTCTCTATAGCATTGTTAGTAGATTTATTTTTCTTTTATAGTCTGTAACATGTCATATTATAGTGGCAGCAAAAAAAATTCAAATGCAGTTTTTTTCACCATTAAACTTCTTTTTTGATTGCTGTCGTGGGAGGTTTTGCATCTTATTCTTATTTCATATGCCCAAACATTTGATGTGTTTTTACTTTTCATGTTTTGTTTTATATTTTTTTTGTCCTTTGAATCCTTGTCATGTCAGCTAGTGTAATTGTTAAAATAATTTGTGAAATATATTTTTCAGACAATAACCTTACATGTAAAGGACATAGATCCTTACTTGTTGATATATTCTTATAGTAAAACACCCTCTTTTGTCACTAGATGTAGAAATTTAGTACACTAGCATAATTTACTTATAAAATTCTCTCTTTTTGTAGTTTTTTGCACTTAATTTTAATACTTGACCCAAATAATTTTAAGCATTATAGTTTTGCGAGAAGTTATGAACAATTTTGTTTTCTATTTTTATTTGGACTTAAAATATTCTAAAATTTAAAGATTAAAACATAACATTCATTCGTTGCCATAGACATAGATATGTGTTAATGTTAGCTTCTTTAAATCATGTTAATAGTTTTGAAATAGAATATTTCTTACAAAAATAATTTTTAAATTCTTACAAATAAAAATCTCATTTAAGATTTTAAAAATAATTATTTTGTCAAGATCCTATTATATTGATACTCTTGCTAAGTCCCCGATTGATACAAGTTTTAAATACGAGTTATCTATATCTTACTAACATACTTGACAAATAGCCAATTAGTTAACCATAGCCTCTTGCAATAATTAGTATATTACAATTAAATAATTTTTTGATTACGGCTACAACTCTAGTCTTATAAATTGAATTATTATCTATATTTTAATTCTAGAAATTAATTGTCTAATTATTGAAAAATCAAATTGTTAGAATTCCTGCAAATTAAATTGTTTGATCACTGTATATTTTACTTTGGCATATCACTGTTATTATTCTTACTCTGCTAGAAAATTTTGTCATTTAATTTAACAAAAATCCTACACATTTATTCTGTATGCCCTAATAGAAAATCGATGAACATAAATTTATATTATAAATATTTTATATTGACAAAACTATTGAATGCATAACACATCTAGCATTTCCGGACATTATGGATAACTTAGATTACTTATAATATCAAACCAAACAGAAATTAGTTTACCAACTTGGAAATGATTTTTAACAGTGATACATTCATTCTCTAAATCGAAATATCAACTGTACTAGATAATGACTTCTTAGGATCTAAAACTCAATAGGATAAGGAAATTAAAGGATAAATATTTTCTCAAAATTCCTTACAATTGGTGTTTAACTAGGAAAGGGTACTCAATGTGATCTATAATTAAGGAATGACAAGAGCGAAAAATCTCGCACTTAAGTTATGTTGACCTGGCTAATTGAATTGATAAATTGAGGTTTTGACTAACATAATAATTTTAAGATCCTTTATTAAATATCTTATTAGCCTATGTAACCATAAAGTTAGAAGTAGTATAGTTGTTTAAAGTATAACTTAGCGTCCACACCAACATTTGGACATACCTGAATCTATCTAGGATTAACCTTAATTATATATTATATTTGGTTCGAGTTTTAGTTAATTTTCATATTTGAATCTGATATAAATAATAATCGAATCATGCTTAATTAGCTAGAATTGTAATTCTAGTTTATACTAAATCTAATATGAGAAACATAGTAGGATTGAAAATTTCGATTAATAGGATTATGTTGAAGCTACATTTAGAAAAATATGTTACTAATGACATTATGTTTGCATGAGCAAATCTTATAATTTGAGCCCATGTAAATTTATATATTAAATAAAATTTTAGCCATCTGTAGGATGATTAAATAGCCATTTACAGTTTTGCCCCATCAAAGATAATTGGGATCAATTAAAGTTATGTTACCAAAATATAAATGATTTTCTTATAATATAATATATTAGACTCCTCATAAATCAAAGTTCAGTTTGATCTTTAATAAAAAAAATTATAATCTTTCACTTACTAAAAGATAAAATTAAATATTTTATATTTTTAAATATAATATTTAGTTATTTCATTTCATTGATGACTTTCAAGTAATAAGATATTATTGGTATTATATCATATTAAAAATATTTTCCATAGCTTTTAACTTATTATATTTATTAAAATTATATTAATAATTGTCAAAATTTATATACATCCTATTTAAGTGTTTTCTTGATTTTAATAATAGTAAAATTATGGAAATTTTTTTATTTAAGTTGTGAATATATTAACCTTTAAATCTATTATTCATTAAATTGTGTATATATATTAAATTTTAAATTTGAAATTATTAGTGCATCATTCTATAGTAAAATATTTTAAAAAATAATTATTATACACAATCATGCACTTCAAGCCTTTTTTTAAGGACTTTACATCTTTAGAATGTATATTATAATCTTCATTATTAATTAATTTGTAAATATCTTTTGAAATAGTTTAAATTTCTTTGAAGATTTTAAATGTGACATATTCTCAAAACTAAAGATCTATAATGCATACATTATATGTATGTATTATTTGTGAATACATGAACAAATTGCTGTACAAAGAAAAAAATTAAATTATATAATCCTAATTACTAAGTTAAGACAATGATGATTTCATCAAGATGGAAATTCAGATACTATTAAGAATATAAATGATAAGGCAAATTAGAACGCTTTGTTATCCAGCAAGGAACCAATTTGCAGCCATCTTATAAGATATTAAAATTCAATCTTTGACATCATCAATGTCTTAATAAAGTGAGTAAAATGGATAATAAATTATTTTTACTAGTACATGTACAGTTCATAACATTTTAATGAAGTTTATGCTATATGTTTTCATATACTAAAGCTATAATTTCATACATATATCTGAATTACATATTAATACTTAAATTTGACAATAAGTGTGCATTAAAATGACTTTGATAAGCATAAATTTCCTAAGTATTCTTTGTCAAATTAAATATATGTATATACATATATACTTTAAATACTAGAATAATCAAATGCAATATATCTATACTTTGTCATAAACCATTATGGTATAATATGCTCGTTTTGAAACTAAGGCAACAAAGAAAATTTTATTATGATCCCGAATGGGGGAGATTCTAACAATTATCCATAAACTTTATAGGTCTAATAAATGGTGTCAAAAGTCATAATAATGTGGTCATGAAGAGTTAAATTTTTAACTGTCATTACTTGAAAATAAAAGACTGTTAAGCCATTTGTTTGACCCTGGAAACATAAAGTCATTCTAACTAAGGGTCTTTCTAGGAGTGTAGTCTTAGTTTCATCGAGAGAGTTGGGGTTAAGCTCATAATAGAGTTCACCGATAGCGGGAACCCAACTACTTGATTGGGAGCTGGTTTCATGAAAAAAGTTCAATGTGGTAGTAACAGATTGGATTGGTTATACTCGTGTGTAGCATCAACTCGGATATATTTATATCCTATATGTAGCATTGTAGCTACTACCCCCTTCTCTATGGTGATGATGTTCTTGTGATACAACTAGGTAAGATTGAGTTAAGCTCTTAAAAAGTCTAATGCATGTAGTGTGGAGAGTATAACATCCAGCTGTAGTACTCTTGAAGGACTTACCTATGTGAGAGAAATCGTGATGGCCGCGGTTGGAGGACAATACTGACCCCTAAAAACTTTCATGAGTCGGTTACCGTGAGCATGGCCATTAACGCTCAACCCGCTCACTCAATAGATGAGAACTTACCGTGTATGTCTTCTATCAATATCTGTTTAAAGAGAACTAATTCAAAGCATAGTCCTTTATGTCTCTCAAGTGGCGATGAATTCACTAAGGGTAAATTCAAGGCCGCAAGTTATTTACCCTGAATCCACATTATGAGTTTGCCCAATCTTATTCGTGTTTTATGTTTTTTGACTTGTGTTTAATGATTTGTTTATATCATGTTGTTTGATTTTTTTCTTCCCTGAAACTTAAGCTTTTGAGGGGACTGTTGGAATTTTGAGTTCATAATTAAAGAAAAAAGTTTTATTTCAGTTATTATAACCAAATCAAATAAAGACCAGGTCTCAGGATTCAAGTCACTTGAGCATATCTCTCAACTGCTCGGATTTTCTGTAACGGTCCCAGATTTCTAATGCTCTCAATTTACATAAATAACTCTATTAATTAACAGATTATCATACTCATCTCCAATATTCCTGAAAATTTTAGCAGCACCTCCTTTGTAAATACTGAATGTCCAAATATACATTTCATATCACAATAATTTCGGCCAACACCAGCCTATTTATCTTCAATCCAAGCATATAAACCAACCCAACAATCGCCCACGCAATCATAAATATAATTCGGCTCACACGGCCTCTTTATATGAAAACTCAATAATTAAGTGCTCGAGAGCAACCCTCTCGGCATCTACATAATAATGCCAAATCATCTTTAACTCCAACTCATCATAATTATAACCCAACTCATATCTCCATACAATACATGGATTCAGACTATCCATCTATTCAACACTAACACTTGCTATAAGTACACGTCAAATAGGATAATGAACATATACAATAAGAACTAAATTACAATCACACCAAGTACAACTCTAAAACTTCTCTATGTAACAGGATTTCCAACAAGGCGCTTGAAAGCTTATATTGAGTCTTCGCCTCACCATGACCTGAAAATATAATAATCTGTGGGGGGGTGAGCTCAACAGCTCAGTGAGGAGATAAAGAAGAAAATCAGAGGATGATGAATATAATCAATAATAAGCATGATTTTCGAGTAATAGTGCAAATCTGGATGAATAAGAGAAACAGAGAATCAATAACATATGATGAAACAATTGGGCTCCAAAATCTTCGGGGACGGTCCGACTCTTTTGGTCCTACATTTCTTATGACATTTCTCTGTACTCTATACCACACGCTACAAGGTCTATAAGCTCTGTAAAATAATAACTCGGCGATTTTAGTTTATCATCAAAATTTTCTGATGTATTCATAGTATGTATCACACACGTATTTCAGATATCAAGCACGGACGCGCCAATCACACACCCACCATCTTATATATAGTGCATGCGTTCAGATAACACATGCATCACAAAACATACTTGTATAACATATAATCATATCATACTTCTCATAATATAATATCGCATCACACTCCAAGTAATGCATGAATTAACCTGTACACTTTCACACAATTTACAGTATTTCATTTTAATCAGCTAAATCTGTATTCTGATGTTTTCATTATCATATACGATCCAACATACCCCTAGTGTCACACACACATATGTATCACACATAGTCATTCATTCTCAATCATTTGTAAAGATGCAAATATATGTATATCATAGCACCGTCTTCGAACTCCGCCCGTGCAATACGGGTCCCTTCCTCCCAATATGATATATAGCACTGTCTTCGCACTTCGCCCGTGCAATACGGGTCCCTTCCTCCGGATATATGTATATAGCACTGTCTTCGCACTTCGCCCGTGCAATACGGGTCCCTTCCTCCGGATATATGTATATAATGCAATAACACCGTCTTCCCCCTCCCACCGGCTCCCGCCCGGCCCCTTCCTCCCATGCATAAAAAAAATAGCACGATATGCACACACAATATCACATACACATCAGTTAACAAGGTAACATATACAATGTCAGTAGCGTTGTGATGTATTTCTTTCCAATCACCAACATGTGATTGATATGCAGCACACGATCTAGTTCGTGTAACTATTCATTATATACACGTATCCAGACATACATACCATTTACATTTATCATTCATTCAACGATACATCAAACAATTAATTACATTCTCAATGCCCGTCCTAGGTCAAATGATTAGTTCTGTTAACTAGTTATGATTCTTATTCATATATTAGGTATTTGGTTAATGGAGTTGACTGAACTACCAATCCATGTCCTTAGGTTTTGCATGACTATTAATTATAGATAGTCTAATAAGGTACATTTAAGTAATATCAAAATTTCATTTCATCAAAATTGTTACTTATGGTAAAAGAGTATAATACTCACTAGTTTAAGTTAAATTCTCAAGTTATTAATCAACTATCAAGCTCTACATTAAATTCTTAACTTATCAAGAATTAATCGATTCTTTGGTCTTGGTAAGTCCGTTACGGATTTATAGACAATCACCGAGTTCATTATTCGATTCGAACTTAGGAATATAAATCGTAGAACCTATCAGGGGGTTCAAATCCTGATTTCCAAGCTTACGATATAATCTTCAATTAGTGATCTACTACAATTAGTACAACTAACTTGTTCTTTATCTTCTGTTTATTCTAGCATGAAGCTTAATTTCATTAAAGAAACCTTATTAGATTTAAACTAATCCAGTGTCATGTAAGATAAGTAAGATGCATTATAATGTTGGTAATGGGGACCTTATTCCATTGCCTTCAGGTAAATACTTATTGGTTGAAGGTTGACAAGTGAGATTAACATCAGAAATCAAAACTGATGAACCACTTAAAAGCTACAAGGCACATCTTGAGGATGAGAGATCCACAGAATTATAAGGTAGACTACTGGGGACGATTTGTTCTCACAACAGGATAACATCAGTTTTACTACATAATTTTAATCTATTGATACGAATATGTCCAAAGTCAAAAATATTGGTGTTACCTTTCGAATACCCTTACACACTCAAATTTAAGGTGGTCGTGCTGATCTCAGTTCTGTCACACTCCAGAACTAAGTTGGGTAAAATAAAATAAAAATATTTTACAAAGTTTCGCTATACAAGAAAATTATAGTTCGTGCAATAGAAAACTAGTCAACTTCGGGTTGCTAATTCCTAAATCAAATTATCAGTGGACTAAAACTTTGAAGGATTAGGATTAAACAATTGAACGTTTCGCAGGGAATACCGAGACTCTCACATTTCGCTAATTAGTGGCGAGTCAAGCTATCTCAAGCTTAATCATAACCCGACCAATATATTCTTGATGTCTTTTACTTCCACACACAGGGTAACATTCATAAAGATCTACTTCTTAAAGTGAACTGCAAGTCTATAAGTTGTCATCACAAGATGCTGAGAAAATTCAAAATACTCAGAAAATCTCTAGTGGTACACGTAATAATTTATACTCTAGAAATTTAGATATAAAATGTATTAGCGTTCGTTTACAACGAGGTTTTTCCTAAATAACATGTTATTAAGGCATAACCTAGATGGCCTGCTGAATTCAAGACCTTACACAATAGATCTTTCTATTTTCAATAAACCTTTACTTTATTGATCAATTATTGAAAGCCCATTGAGGCGGTACTTGACACAATGTGATATTCAACTTCTAATTTTGTGAGAATAGATTCAGATACACCCTGCCGAACATTCTCATATCGGTACCCCGAATAAAGTCACAATTTGAGTTCTCATCCCCAACACACCTGATATGAGACACTTATATTTTTGATTCATAAATCCACCCATTGAACCTACTGATAACAGGACAATACAGTGGTGAGAACACCATCTCTCCTATTATGTCACCCTGTAGAGTCTAAATTCCCCGGTCCAACTTATAAACAGTCTCTCGTATGGCAGTATCCAAACTTATATCAACAAGCGATTATATTGGTCTCTGAATTTCTAATCTAAAAGATCTTAACTACATAAGCCTTCAAATCTTGGACACACAACACCTCCTGAGAGTGCCCATAGTTTCTGTATTCAAAATATTCTTTAACTACCCTAAGGTAAAATACATGTGTAGGAGTTGGACAAAAAAAGCAAGTTCTATGGTGGATAACTAGCAGTAAAACATGACTCAGAAGTCCAGGATTTATTCGATATGACATAACGTAAGGTGTGACAAATCATCATTTGTAACTCAACATCATACTTTGATCATTTAAAGCATTACAAAAGAACTATTTTATTTTCATATTCTTGAAACACCAACTATCCTATAATATTCCCATAAATTAAGGGAGAGAACAAAATAAAGAGGATCAAGGTAAATTGGCGGGTAACAGAGACCCATTACCGAATCATGCAGTTTATTAAGGTTATCCAAAGGTCGAACTTCAACAACCTCCCATAGTAAGAAATAACATAGATAAAGTGATAACCGGTCTAACAAACAGAAATTCGGCAAGTATATCTATGAGTCACAATACCAGCTGAAGTACTAAAATAGTCATCTAAATCATAGTTAGAATGTATGTGGTAAATGTCATCTTCATATTTTTATTAAATTACCCGAGCAAAAGTATTGGCCTTCATTGATCTTCACGGTTTAATTCAAAAAAAAAATTTCTCCTCCAATAACAGAGTCATGCTATATGTTCCCCATCATTTAGAATTATTTGACGTGTCTTATAAGATACAAAATATCCCATGATAGTACAACTCTGTGCCCTTCCCAAAATTTTTTATTTTTATTTTTATGCATAATTGACTCAAAATTTAGCATGAATTCATCACCTTAGGGTGGATTCTCTTGGATCTAATATTGAAAGAAATTTGAGACAATAAGCTTAATTGAATTTATGACATTCCCAACAAAACAAAAACAAAAATTCGAAATAAATTTGATCAGAGAACTCCCTCACCTTCGTTGACGTCATCCCCCACCGTCCTGCTCGCCGTCCGCACTTCCGCGCCGCCCGCCTTGCCTTGGCGGCTGTTGGCAGCGGCAGCTGCTGCGCTGCCTTGCCGGCTGACGCCCCCTGGCCCACGCCGTCGTCCGATCCAAGGGGAGAGAGATTGAGAGAGGGAAGAAGAGGATTGAGGGAGGAAGATTGATTTGGGGATTAAATTGAGAAATTGTGTGGATTTTAATGAAATTTGTAGGAAAATTTGGAAAAAAAATATGGGGTTCCATTTCTCAGACTTGGATCTGAAGTGTGATGAGGAAAAATATGGATAGAGAGAGTCATGTGAAAATAAAAATGAAATTCCTTTTTTTTTTTCTCCTTCATTTCCCCCAATGTTTATCTATTTATATAAAGATATAAAATTACCCTAAGATGCCACTTGGCCTCTCTCTCATCCCCAAGTTGCCTAAATTCATGCCACCTTACCATTTAGGATTTTAAATTTGTGTCTTTAGTGGGGTAGTATACATGGAGAAAAATACAATTACATGTTGATGTATTGTATACATTCATATATAGGCATGTATCTATATATAGGTGTACCAACAATTATATACACAAAAATATATACTTATCAAATTTTATTTTACCTCAAATTTTCCCACAAAATATCAAAGAAAAAAAAATCATTTCTACAAAAGATTAATTCAATCATCACCGTAATTAATCTCATATAATTTTGTTAATCAAGTATCAGGATATTAAATCAGGATTTTAATAACCGGGTTGTTACATTTTCTGATGGAGCTGTTACAACAACTGAGATTCTAAGAATATAAATAGAACTCTATCTCAGTTCTCAACACGCAGTTCTCACTTTCTCTTTTTTTCTCTGAAATTTCTTTGGAGACCTACTCTTCGTGAGGAAGGTTTCAGCCTAAATTTAATTTTCTTTTCTTTTCTTTATTTTTTTAGCAACTATTTTGAATCTGAGCAAAGACCTGGTTCTAGCGTCTGAGCTCAGGTGCTGGTGATTCTGGGAAAATCTTTACCGCTAGTTGACGGGGCCAATTCGCCGTCCGGACGAGAGGACCGACCATCTGTCTTTTAGGGAAGTGCGTTGCACGACTACATCTCACAGGCCAGCAATCTTAATCTTTTGTTTTAATTTTTTTGCATATTTAGTAATTGATACACGTTTAGTTTGATTTATGTTAAGTTTTAATTATTACATGTTTTAATTTAAAAAAATAGAGATAAAATTTCCAACATAAAAGATAGTGAAACTTATGAACTGTAGAAATTGAGAAATTTCAAGATGAGAATTTCATCTCAGAAACTTGGTACACAACCGCAGACGAACCTCGGCATCCCACATATACTCAAAAGTAAACTTTACGCAAGATAACGGTTAGTAAAAAACTATTACATGATTGTATTAACTATAAACAAATGATTATCAAGTCAGTAAACAACAATTAGGCCGCCATTAGAGAAAGCAGTGCCTCTTCCAAAAGCCATTCATTGTTTTCACGTGATGATGCCTGCCCCCGAAATTTCTCAACGGACTTCCTATATATATTCTACAATTTCCCAAGGCTTTCCGTAATGTTTCCTGGTCTCTAATATTATACTATATTATGCTGGATTCTTTCGTGTTGAACCTTTTAATTGGATGGTGGATTAATCTTTAATAGCACTTGATCTCGCTCTAAAAATATTGAGAAATTGAGCTGGAGATGCTCCCTTTGATCGGATCAGACCGAGCATGCATGGACAAAAATATGTAGCAATGTTGAGATCTCCGAGGACAAAGCAACAATCTCCCATGTTCCTTTTGGCAGGCAACAGGAAGCAAAATCCTAGGGACGCGCCTTATGCTTTTAGTATTAGAATTCCACGTAGGACTAGATTCGAGTGAAATGTTAAACAGTTTACTTGATGAAGCCAAGCTACGATGTGATCGATGGGTCTATTAAAAACTGAGCAGTTGCTGGCAACTCGCACTCGGTAACGTGGCATGGCTTGTATATCTCTGCTACTGTAATGCAAATTATACATGATCTTATAGATAGTCAAGCTTGGTTATTTGAGATTCTTCTATTAAATTCCAACTGCATGTTTTCTCACGTTAAATCCCAGTCATCCATTTTAATTATATTATATTACTCTTGAGTATTCTTTTTGTTTTGAATTGGGAGCCTACAATTAGCCAGCTCAAGTTAATGAGACAACTAGGTTCAAGTTTTGTGTTCTCATTTTATTGTGGTTGAGTATGATAATGATTAATTTATCGTAACAAATTTCTCTGAAGTGATGTTGAGACCCGACTCAATAATTATGAGAAAGATAGAACTAACACTATGATACTTAAAAATGAGGAAGATACTTAAAAATGAGGAAGGAGTAGCATGTTTTTCTGTGATAAATTAAACAAAAAATTTCTTGTCGCCGACATGTATTCCTGTGCTAAAAAACGCAAAAAATGTACAGCTCTTTTACAAATTGATTTTTTTTTTTTTTTTTGGGGCGTCTCACCGCCGACAGTCAGAGAACACAATCAGTTGGAGTTTTTGCAACTTAAAACTTGTTTTGTGAGGAAAAAATAATCCACGTTGGATATTAGAGGAGTATTTATAAGCATTCTCTTCTTCCCTTGTACCTAATATAAGTTGGGATGAGTTATGCCACACTCTTTACACGCACATTGAATCGACCCAATTCGTGCCGAGTTCGGGATGCGCACGCGCGACAGGCGGACATGAATGCATAGCTCCATTCAGCGGGTTCCTTGACCTGCTATCTTTTGGATCTCATTTTAATTCTTTTGAGTTTGGATCGATACAAGTAACAACTAGCAACTAATTATCTAACGTATTTTAAACGTGATCAATCAACAACTGATTAAATAGATCTCTGGCGGATTAAGCGAATCTCCAACTAATTAACCGGATCTAAATTATGACTAGCTAATACACGTTTTTATAGTGCAGAGTCAAACTGCTCTCCACGTGAGTTTATAAATTTCATCTTCTGCAGAGTACAGAAAGATCGAATCATATAACTCTCTGCCCCTCTCTGATACTTTATTCTCTTTTATGACTCGTTTCCATATTTGTTGGTTTCTTAAAAATTTTGGAAGAATTTGTAAAACTTTCTTGAAGTTCGTGTGCAAGATTTTGACTCACTTGGGGTGGAAATATTATGAACTAAAATTGAAAAAGCGAACTATGCACATTATTTTATTTGGAGACAACCACATTTGTAATTATATCTCCAGTGTGCTAGAAAGTTTTGCTAGAGTTAATCTAACAACTTTTCATTATGCTGTAACATGTTTCTAAGTTCAACGAATACAGGTTAGAACAAGCAGATAATGCTAAACACTGTTGTGGTTTGTACGAGTACCTTTTCTATTAAAAATGATTATTACACTATTAACTATGCCAATACATTATGTTTGGCAATTTCAATTCAACAGTACTTAACTAAACTTCACACTCATCTTGTACACAATGTGATGTGGTTATATCATACTCAGATACTCCATGCTTTAAGTTGAAATAGCCTTTTGGAATGTCTTGAATTTCAAGAAACATGCTTATACCAGATACTAGAGAATTCAATAAGAAAAAGGATATTTTTTGAAGAAAAAAGAAAAGGAAAGTGAAACCAAACTTACACCATTCATAAGGCATAGTATAATCCAATGAATGATTGCACAAACTAGAGACTCATAGTTTCCTCTAGTACCAATAGTGAACTTGAATGGATTGAAAAGTCAAGCATGGACCAAAAGATGCAAATTCTCAGGCACACCGCATTGTTTCAAAACGAAATCCAAAAAGAACCCCACAAGCAAATCTGGCAAAATAACACTCATCTAGTCAATAATACATCAAGTTAAAACCACAAGGAAGTAGGACAATTAGAATTGTTCAAGTATCTAGATTTATCTATGATAATAATAACAGATCCATACATTGTAGGGAGAGAGGAGATAGAGGAGATAGCGCAGAGATCGAAAGTCAAAGGGAGAAAGAATGGTGCTTGCAACAGGGCAGGACAGAACCCGGTCGACCGCCCGGTCGACTGGTGAGCACGACGGCACAGATATGGCCCGGTCGATCGCTTGGTCGACCGTGGCAAAGGAATGGTCAACCGGAGCGGTCGACCGATTGACATGAGTCAGCTCTCGGTTGGTCCCGGTCGACCGAGGACAAGGGCCAGTCGACCGGCCGGCCGACCGACAGAAGCGTTTTGTTCTCCTTTTAGGGTTCGGACTCCTTTTCTGTTTTGGAGTCGAATCCAACTAGGGTTTCTCAAATCCCTGGGACTCTCTGGCTATAAATATGAGGTAAAGCCCTCATGTATTACATCCCACTGAAAAATCTCCCTTGAAAATTCCTTAAAGTAAGGAACAAGTTGTAATTGATTGTTAAATCAATAAAATCTCTCTCTCCCTTGTCCCGAGGATGTAGGCAAATTGTCGAACCTCGTTAAATATTGTGTTGGCTTGTTATTCTCTCTTGTTTCTCTGTTCTTGTTGTGTGGGTACTTCTCCAGTGTGTCTATCTCTATTGGTGGATTCCTAATTGGTTGTTGCCTGGCGCCCGTAACAAGTGGTTTCAGAGCATCCCAGGTTCGTCGTGGGATCGTGTATCGATTCCAAGAACATTGGTTGCTGTTTGACAGAAATCGTGTGTCGATCTCAGAGCAATGTTGGGACTATTTTTGAGATCTGATCGGAGCGAAACTAGCACTTTTAAAATGTGTATTTTATGAAATCAATGAAATTATGTGTGTGCTAATGTTACCTCAATACTTCCATTATAGTATTGGCTCAACGGGATGAATCCACAGGGACGGGAGGTGATATAAGCATTAACAATTTTTATTCACGTGTTATGTTAACAATTCTTCTTTATTAAAGAATGAGAAAAGAAAAATAAAAGAAATCTAGAAGTGATAGGAGAAGGAGACGATGAAAACGACGATGTGAAAACAAAAGATAAGTGGTTGTGGAATCGGTGGAAGAAACAAGAAAGTAAAAAATGAGAGATAAAAGAAAATGAAATATGAAGAAGTTCTGGAGAAATGATAAAAGAGTTTAGAAATTGATTTTTAAAACAAAATAAAAGAAAACTCATGGCGACTAACTACTAATTGCTCCACTAACCATGCTAACCTCTTAGTGATAGTTTCCTCACATGGTTCCTTAGTCATCACTAATCATTGGCTTCAAGAGACGATACAAAGTATGGCACATAAGATTATTCTTCTACATTCAAACAACACATTTATACCGCATAACAAGTTGCAAGCTACTATTAATTCATCAAAACCGATTAGAGGTGAGTATAAAATAAAAAGAAGACAATGCAAGTTAGTGGGTTAGATGTTAGAAATGTTAGAATGTTAGTATCCATCATCATAAGCCATCAATGGCTCTTGCAAGAGTAAGGCCTTGTAGAGGCTACTAGATTCATGTGGATTATCAAGTAAGTGGTTAGATGGTTAGTGGTTAGTAGTTAGATTGTCATGAGAAGAAAAGATTAGCTAAACATTATATGGAAGATGGAGAAGATTACAATGGAGAAGAAAGGAGACACATTTACATAGATTGTCACCATCTATTACATCAATATCTCTCTTCCCTCTCTGAATCTCTCAGTCCTACTAAAAGATCTATAAAAGAAAAGAAAATACAAAATAAAAGAGAAAGAATATCCTAATCTACAACTAGAAGAGACAAACGTAGCCTATTTTCAATCTGCTTCCGATCCGGGCCTTTGCAGGGCTATTTATAGGCAGTAAGGGCTTCTAGAAGACGAGACGAGCCCACGCATCGAAGATCGACGCGTGGGCCCACCATAGGGCCGTAGAAACGCTGCCATAGCCGCGTTTCCACGGCAAAACCAGGGAGATAAGTCCCTGGTTTTGGCGAGCATGTTCCCGTCACTTCTAGGACCTTCTTGGTATACTTGAATTCGAGTATATTCGTCCGGATCTTCGTCTGACGCCCGCAAGGGTTTAGGTTCAATGTAGCTTTTAGAAACTACCTTGCTTGGCTTCCAAGAAATGCGTATTTAATTACCTTAAAATGGGTTTAATTAGGCTCTTATTACCCTTTTGCCCTCCTTGTCTTGATTATCTACGAGAGAGACCAAAATACGGTTTAGACCGACATTTAATTCATAAATAAGTAGGAAAATGCGATATAATAATGCAGAACTGTAAACTAATCACACCCCCACACTTATCTTTTTGCTTGTCCAGAGCAAAACAAGAAAAGAAAACTATACTATAAATGTTATTACACCACTTTCACAGGTGATGCGATTGCACTGAGCGTATGCAACAAGCCGTTAAACCTCTAGGTTTCCCCTAGAGGAGGAGTTTTATCTCCTGAGGATTTTCAGCGGATTACACCCACAAAATCCATAAAGAAAGAAGACAAATGTTAATATTTTGAAAACACATTTTGAAAGAGAGACAAGTTTACAAAATATTTTTGCAAAAATATAAGCGATCTAAGGTCATAAGTCCACCAAATTTTTCTCCCTTAAACTTAGTCTATATGCAAGATCTTGTCTTCAATTAAGGTGAGAGTTCAAAATTGAATTGAATATTTTATCCTTCATAAAACTTAGATATTATACACTTTGTGATAGTGAAAATTTCTGGGATTTCAACTCCAACCATCAAGCCATTTATATATATATATATCTTTTTTTTATTCCCTTAGTTTTCTTAGGCTTTCTATCTTACCCGGGTAGTGAGCCTTTAACCGATGACTCCCGGACCAGACGGTCTTGGGCACCAGATGAGAAAATTGTTGGCCCAGAGGCCTTCCACTCTAGTTTTGATGATGATTAACTCATGTAGTTATGTTTACTAATAATCTTGTGATGTTTAGTTTCAGATACTTAACCAAGATATTAGTAGGTGACTAGCTTCAACAAAGGAATTTTGAAGCTTTTCATGGTGATTCAAGAGCCCAAGCGTCAAAGTTCATATCTAGCACTCGTTGGAGTCAAGCTCGGTGGATCACGGTTTGGATCGAGTCAGCTTGAAGATGGAGTTCGTCATGAAGACTTTGGTACATACTTTAGATTTTGTTTTAGATCCATTTGTAAAGACTAGATAGTGTGATATGCTCAAGTTCACAACACACACATTTGTTTCTAGTTTCATGTTTATTGTTTTCGATTTTTGGCTTAACCGATCTTGGTTTTCATGAATAGATAGTATCAATACAAGTTTACATGGTTTAATGTATATTAGATTTGTTCTATATACATGTATGCTTCATAACTTAGACAAACTTATTTTGATATGCCTATTCATGTGTTTGGAGTTTTGTGTTTTAACAAAACATATTTTCAGATTTAATATCAAAAACATTTATATATATCTTTATGCGTATATTGGAGTATATCCATATACTACATGCCTAAAAGCTGTTTAAATATCATGTTGTATTTGGATGAGTTTTGGAGAAATCGGATTTCCATTTGAAAAATCCAAGTTTTAGAAAATACGGATTTTAGTTTTGGACAAAATTTTCATAACACAAAAATGGTTCAAATTATTTGAAATTTGTGTTGAAATTTTTCACACATATTTGTATATCAATGTATTATACTGAACTTATTTTTATGGATTTTAGAGATTTTATGGGATTTAATAGGATAATAAAACTAAGTTTTTCAGTTCCTAATCTTTTTCTGCCAGGCTCTGGCGGTCGACCGTTACGGTCGACCGGACCAGGAGCCGGTCGATCAGAACGGTCGATCGGACATGCACAAGAATGTGCACTTAGCCAGCCCTTGGGCCGGTTGACCGACTGAAGGCAACCCACTCTCGATTGTCCCAATCGACCGGGCGGTCGATCGGCCAGAGAGCCGTTGCTCTCTGGTTCAGGGCCCGGTCGACCGGGCAGTCGACCGGAAGGCTCAACGGTCAAAAATTTGACCATTGGCCGGTCGACCGGAAGGCCATTCTGGCCTTGTCAGCTGCCAACGGGCAGATTCCTTTTAGGGGTTATAAATACCCCATTTGAGAGAGGTTTTCTCTAAGACTTTGAAGAGCAAAAATTCTCCTATCTACAAGTGTTTTATACAAGTTTTTAAAAGTATTTTTAGAGCCGAAAAGGATTCATCTTTATTTGTTTTAAAGGGTTGGAAAAATCAAAGAAAATTGGATATTTGTGATATTGCTTTTGATCTTCATTTCAAACTTATTCTAGTTGTTTCCCAATCATTTTTCTTTGAGTTTTTGATTTTCAAACACTTTGTTTTCCACACTTGAGCTATATCATTCTATCCTATCTATAGGATCTTTTATTTGTGAGAAAATTGGTTTGTGGTTGAGATATACCACCAAGTTGTAAACCCTTCTTACTTGTGTTATCCCTCTTGTGTAGAGGTTGATTTTGGAGAGGTGGTTAGCTCCCTCTAGTGAGAAATAGAGATTGGTATTTGGCTCCCTCTAGTGAGAGGTGGAGTTTGTGGTTGAATCCCTCAAGTGTGAGGTGATTATTTTGTATTGCCTAAGTGCCTACCCCTCTTGTGTGAGGTGGTGTTTGTTGTGCCTTTGTGCCTAGCCTCTAAGTGTAGAGGTTGTTTTGGTTGAGAGAGGAGTTGTGTACTCCATATTGTATTTACCCCAATCCTCAGTGGAGGTTCCCTGTGTGGGAGTCCTGTGTGGACAAGTGGATTGAAAATCCTTCTGTGTGAAGGCGGGGACGTAGAGCTGTGTGCTCGAACCTCAAAACATATCCGTGTGTTAGCGATGATCCATTGTCTCTCTAACTCTCTCTCTTTACTCTTGTGCCTTGCATCATTCATATTGTCATACATTCATTATATGCTTGGCTTGTTTGTGTGTGCCTCACTTGTGCTTAACCACGAGAGCTTCATATAGCGCCTTAACTGTTATTCAGAGGAATCAAGAGGAGTTAGTCCAGAGCCCTTCACCGGGAATTCAGCTACACTCGTTGGTTGCATTAAGTGTTGTTGTAATTTAGTTTTAATTTTCGCATTTAGTTCATTAGATTAGCCGTACACCTATTCACCCCCCCTCTAGGTATACTTTTAATTGGTATCAGAGCCTACGCTCCTGATATTTGGTTTAACCACCTAGGTGTGTGATCTTAGTTTTGCTAATCTACATTTACATTTGCACACATATAGTTTGCACCGATGGATTGTTTGTATCCTCTCATGTTTGATGTCTCCAACATTGACATGTGAAAATTTAGGATGTCCATGTACTTGAAAACCCTAGGCTTGCATGTTTTCCTTGCCGCTACCAAGAAATCCTATCTTGGTAATAGCAATCATATAAAGGCCAATGCACAAGCCCTTGAGCACTTAGAAGCACGCTAAATAAAGAATATCTTTCTATGGTTTCTAACTGTGATTCCACCTTTGCAGTGTGGAACACGTTGACCTCCTCCAAGTTTCAATTGCAAATCCAAATGGAGGATGAATTTAGGGGAGAATCCGAGCAACAATGCTACATGGTCCAAGGAAATGACTCCCTTGAGGTATACTCGGAAACTCAATTAGATAGTGATGATGCTAGTTCTTCAAGTAATGACTATGTGATCCAAATACTTTGAATGAAGAACTTTCAATTGTTTGTGAAAAATTGCTTGAAAATTATAATCTTTTGAAAAAGAAGAGTTTTGAACTAAAAGAAGAAAATAAAGTTTTATGTTCAAAACTTGATTTGGTTTTGTAAGAGAAGGAAGAGATTTCTAGTGAACATGACTCACTTAAATCTCAACTAGACCTTGCCCTAAAGGAAAATGAATTTTTGAAAAATAAAATGATTGTGAAACAATTTTGAATAAAAATGAATCTTTATCTTCAAAACTTGACTTTGTTGTAAAAGAAAATATTTCTTTGAAAAACAAAATTGATTCTATTTCAAAAGATTTAGAAGTTTGCTTAAAGAAAAATATTGTTTTGAAAAATGATATAAATTCACATGTTTACCATGCTAGTGTAGCCTCATCATCTAGCTCACCTATTGCATGCCCCTCTTCTTCTAAGATTGAAAATGATATAAATTTGTTAAAGAAGAATATGGATTGTTTGGGCTCCACTATGAGTCAATGTGCTTTAAACCATACACGTCTGGAATCTTTATTTATAAAGAAAAAAGTTCCATCTTTGGATGCACACCATCCATGGCATACACATGCTTCGCACGTTCATGTACACAACACTATGTATGCTCATGTGTACACTTGTACACATTGTGGACGTAAGGGCCACCTTGCTAAGTTTTACTATGATCGTTTACATGATTCAAATTTAGCAACTAAGTTTGTTTGGGTTAGGAAAAGAACTAACCCCCATGGACCCAAAAGAGTATGGGTACCAAAGACCACCCCTATCTTATTTGATGTAGGTGTGGGCTCTCGCATGACGTGGGAGTTATGGTGCTTTGAAGTGGATGCGTTCCGAGCTTTATGAGGACATTTTGGATGCATCATTTTCAAGGGGAGTTTGGTGGGAGGACCACCTTGTTTTAGAGACATGGAGAGTTGCCCTTATTGGTTTGGTAACGATCTATAACTCTTATTTATATTTACATGCTTTCATATTATTCATTTTTTAGCATGTCTTGATGTTTTATGAATAGTATGTCATATGCCATGATATTTAAATTATTGATATACATATTTAATATTTGAGAACCCATGTTTGTTGGCCCGGAGGCCTTCCTCTCTAGTTTTGATGATGATTAACTCATGTAGTTATGTTTACTAATATTCTTGTGATTTTAGTTACAGATCATTGATCAAGATATTAGTTGGTGATTGCTTCAAAAAGAGGAGTTGGAAGTTTTCACAGGTGATTCCAGTGCCCGAGCATCAAGATCATACCTTTGCACTCGGTGGATCACGTTTGGGATCGAGTCGACTTGAAGATGGAAGATCGTCAAGAAGACTTAGGTATCTATAGTTTTTAGTTTAGTGTGTTTTAGATCCATTTATAAAGCTTAGTATAGTTGATATGCTCAAGTGCACAACACACACGTTATATGGTTTTTTCGGTTTTTAGTTTAACCGATATTTGTTTTCATGAATAGATTGATCAAAACAAGTTTAAATGGTTTATATGTATAGTAGATGTATTCTAGTTATACATGCATGCTTAAACTTCTTATACAAACTTATTTTGACTTTCCTATTCATGTATTGAAAAATTCAAGTTTGATAAAATACAAGTTTTGGTTTTTGGTAAAAATGTTAAAACACAAAAATAGTTTCATATGCTTGATATTTGAGCTAAACTTTTTATCATATGTTTATGTATCAATGCAAAATGATAAAACTATTTTTGGAGATTTTTAGAAGAATTAAAAGAATTTTTAGAAATATGTTTAACTATTTTTCTGACCCAGTTTCTGACCCAGAACTGTGCTGACAGGCCATGCCGGTCGACCGACGTGCACAGACCTGTGCACGTCTGCTGGCACAGTGGGCGGTCGGCCGACCGGATCAGAGAGCCTTGCTCTCTGTATCTGGGCGGTCGACTGAGCGGTCGACCGGAACAGAGAAGTCTGCTCTCTGTATCTGGGCGGTCGGCCGTGCGGTCGACCGGTTTGCCCAACGGTCATATTTATGACCATTGGCGGTCGACCGGGCCGGTCGACCGCAGGCCTGTCAGGCTGCCAGATCAGTCTAACGGCTAGTTTTCTATTTGGCCTATATAAACCCCATTTCTTTGGAATTTTGGCTAAGTTTTTCTGAGCTAATTTTCCCCCATTCTCTAGTTTTAAAAAGAAGTTTTCAAAAGAGTTTAAAGAGCAAAAAGATTCATTTTGTTTGTTTTAAGTGTTTTGTTATTTTCAAAGAAATTAGGGTTTTGGGAATTAGTTTTTGATCTTCATTTCAATATCTATTTGGTATTTTCCCAAGAGTATTTCTTTGATCAAAACACTTAGTTTTCCACACTTGAGCTATCATCTATCCTATTCTATTAGGATCTTGTTTGTGGAAAAGAGGAAAGAGGAGTTGTTTGTGGTTGAAACATACCACTAGTTGTAAACACCTTTGCTTTTGTTGTATCCTTCTTTTGTAGAGGTTGATCGGGTGATTGGTTTGCTCCCTCTAGTGAGAGGTGGAGTTTGGTTTGTATCCCTCTTCGGTAGAGGTGGATTGGTTATTGTTTGGCTACGGGCCTACCCCTCGGTTATGAGGTGGTGTTTGAGAGAGGAGTTCGGTACTCCTATTGTTGTAACAAATCCTCCTCGGTGGGAGTATAGTGGATTAGAAATCCTTCTCGGTGAAGGCGGGGACGTAGAGCTAGGGGCTCGAACCTTGGAACATATCTTTGTGTTTTCGTTTGATCCATTGTCTCTCTAACTCTCTCTCCATTTATTTTGTGCATAGCATCATTCTTATTGTCATATCATTCATATCTTATTGCTTGCATTTGTGCCTTGCATCGTTCATATTGCTATATCTCTTATATGCTTGGATTGCTTGTGTGTGCCTCACTTATACTTAACCACAAGAGCTTCATATAGCACCTCAACCCTTATCTAGGGGAATCAAGAGGAGTTAGTCCAGAGCCCTTCACGGGGAATTCGGCTACACTTGTAGGTTGTATTAAGTGATTGCAAAATTTGTTTTAAGCTTCCGCATTTAGCGCATTTAGTTTTATAGATTAGCACTATCACCTATTCACCCCCTCTAGGTGATTTCAATTGGTATCAGAGCCTACGCTCCTGATATTTAGGTTTAACCACCTAGGAGTGAGATCCTTGTTTGCTAATCTTCATTTGCATTTGCTTGTTTGCACACATTTAGTTTGGACCCATGGACTTCATGACCCCACCTATGTTTGACCCTTCCAACATTCTTGTTTGGAAGACTAAGATGTCCATTTACCTACAAGCCCTAGGATATAAGGTTTATCTTGCCATTACCAAGGAATCCTACCTTAGTGATAGCAAGCATATAGGGGCCAATGCACAAGCCCTTGAGGCCATTAGAAGCACGCTACCTAAAGAATATCTTATGCATGTTTCTAATCTTGATCCCGCTTTAGTAGTGTGGAACAAGTTGACAACCACCACCACCTCCAAGCTTCAATTGCCAATCCAACCGGAGGAATCTAGTGGAGAATCCGACTCACAATGCTACATGGTCCATGGGAATAACTCCCTTAAGGTACAATCAGAATCTCAACTAGATAGTTTTGATGCTAGTTCTTCATGTGATGATTATGATGCCCATGCCTTAAATGAAGAACTATCTATTGTTTGTGAAAACTAATAGAAAAATATAATGTTTTGAAAAAGAAGACTTTTCCATTAAATGAAGAAAATGAAAAATTGTCTTCTAAGCTTAATAAGGTTTTGCAAGAGAAGGTTGAGGTCTATAATGAAAGGGATTCATTAAGATCTCAACTAGACCTTGCACTAAAAAAAATAAATTTTTGAAAAATAAAAATGATTGTGAATCAATTTTAAAGAAAAATGAAAATTTGTCTTCAAAAATTGATTTTATTTTAAAAGAGAATGTTGCTTTGAAAAATAAAATAATTTCTATTTCAAAGGATTTAGAAGTTTGTTTAAAGAAAAACATTGTTTTAAAAATAATATGGATGCACATGTTTGCCATGCTAGGGTAGTATCACACACTTTACCTATTGCATGCCACACTTCTTTCTTGATTGATAATGATATATCCATGCTTAAGAAGAAGGTAGTTTGTTTGGGCTCCACCTTGAGCCAATGTGCCAAGAGCCATACACGTTTGGAAACTTTGTTTCGAAAGAAACAAGTTTCATCTTTTCATGCACACCCTCCACGGCATACACATGCTCCTCACGGACACCATCACACTTTGTATGCTCATGTGTACACTTGTACACATTGTGGACGTAAGGGCCACCTTGCTAAATTTTGCTATGATCGTATACATGTTTCAAATTTAGCAAATGATTTTGTTTGGGTTAGAGAAGGGACTAACCCCCATGGACCCAATAAGTTATGGGTACCAAAGATCACCCCTCTTATGTTTGATGTAGGTGTGGGCTCTCACATGACGTGAGAGTAGCGGTACCTTGGAGTGGATGCGTTCCGAGCTTCATGGAAATCATTTGGATGCATCAGTTTCAAGGGAAGGTTTGGTGGGAAAACCACCATGTTTTGGAGACAAGGAGAAGTTGCCTCATAGGTTTTGGTAACGGTCTCTTACTCCTTATTTATGTTTGCATGCTATTTCATGTTTATTATTTATAGCATGTTTTGATGTTTATAGATTATTGTGTTAATGCCAAGTGTATTAGACTTATGACTTACATGTATAGTATTTGAGACACCCATGCTTATATGGACCCATAATTAGTGTTCTCATCTTTGTTTAGCTATCATGTACATCATGAATCTAATAACATGTAAATTTACATAATAATCATGTTTATGTTTTCATGTTCATTCATATCTTGTTTTTATGCTTCATGCGTTGATTACATGTTTAGATGTTAGTTTTCATTAAAACTTGGTATATACTTGTACATATAGTGGGCCACAAATAAATCTATATATGTTTGAGCTTGAATGCTTATTTGAACCCATTAGATGTGCTAGTATAGTCTAGTTTTGATGATTCATGCATTTTAAACTTGTATTCCCATTTTTGAATTTGTTTTATGTATTCTTGTTTAACTTCATGTATATGTCTATCTTGTCTAAACTATTGATTATACATATACATCCTTTGAGCCACGTGCTTTCATGCATATATCTTTGTGGACTCGTTGTGTTTGGATATGTATGTATATTTTAGTTTGTATAGGACATACATATACCTTGAAGATTAAATAAGTTTTGATGATTTTCATGTTTTAAGAAATATTGAGCTTATTGTCCATGTTTCATGATTATGATCTTCACATTGTATTTATACACTCACATTTATTGTTTACTCATGTTTTGTTTTCATGAGTCATATTTATGCTTCATTGGCTAAGGGTGTTGACTATTTTGTGAATTTCATGTTTTCATGAAAAATAATTTTGTTTTATTCCTTGCTTGAAGGATTTCGTACTAGTTTACAAATTTTTCATATAACTAGTTACGATATTATTTATATGGTAGAGATTTTCAAACATACTTTATTTTTCAAACCTATTTTTGAAAACCCCTACCTTCTACGGGCGGATGGATGGGCGATCTTGCTCATGTATGCTTTATATTGAAAATCATTTAAAACTTGAACATGATTGGGAGGATAGGTTATATGAGTTATACTTTGATATTATTGTTGTTTCAATTGGTATCATTGAATTGTTTCAATTGGTATCAATTTTGATTCTCTTGTATACTCATGTATTGTTTTTTGTAAGTGAATTGAAAGCATACATTCATATAACATATGGTATTAGTTTTCAATTTCAATAGTATCAATTCGATTGGTATTAAATTTTTCATACATATATATTTTGTTTATGCTAAGCTTGAGCTTCAACTTTGTTTCAATTGATTCAATTTTCAATTGGTTTCTTAACAAGCTTATGCATGTGTTTTGTTGGTATTTCATAAAGGGGGAGAAAATTCGATTTTCATATTTTAATTGGTATTTATATTTCCACTCCCTTACTTTATGATAGAAAATAGTCATTTGATTTGATATCATATACTTAAAAAGAAAAATACTCTCTTTTGATATCAAGATGTTTATTTGAATGTGTTTTAAAATTGGTATCAATAAGTTTGATCATTATTTTCAAAATTGATATCAAAAATTAAAAAAATAAAAAATTGTTTAAAGATAAATACAAAAGTTTTGATTTGTATTGCCTATATGCAAGGAGAGCTTAACATCTCTTCTACATATAGATTCATATTGAGTGTATCTTGTATTGAGGAGCTTGACATCTCTTCTTTATGTGGTACACGTGTATAGGGGGAGCTTCACATCTCCTCTTATGCATTGCATAGTGTACGTTATGTGAATTAGGGCTTGTCATCCCTCCTTCATGTAATGTATCTATGCAGGGAAGCTTCACATCTTCCTCTTCATGAATGTATATCGCATATACCATTTGTTGATTGATCTATGTTTACTTTCAATTGGTATCAAGATGCTATCTTTGACATATTTTTATATTGGTACCTTAATTGATTGTCACCCCTATTTGGTTTTTGTTTTTGTTTTAGAAAAAAAAAAGGGAGAACATTGTTTTTATTAACCCTTTTGTTGATTCGTTGTTTCGAACAAAAAGGGGGAGAAAAATTTATTGATTTAGTTTTGCATTTAACACCTTATTGATGATTGTTTCTTTGTATTAAAAAGGGGGAGAAGATGTTGTTTTGTTTTTTACCCCTTTGTTGATGATTGACAAAAAGGGGGAGAAAGATTTTGAGTTTGATCAAGTTTTATATATGCATATTTATGTTTTGCATATATTAAGTTTAATTTAGTTTAATTTTAATTGGTATCTAGAGCATGTTTTGTTTTTGAACATTTCATTGGTATCTAGAGCTTTTTATTGTTTATGCATATCTATGCATGTTTCATGTTTCATAATTCATTGCATATTTATGTTTATTTGTTTATGCATGAGTTAAGGGGGAGCTTCTTTGAAGCTTAACTTTAATCCATGCATATATAACTCCAAGAGTTTTGTCATCATCAAAAAGGGGGAGATTGTTGGCCCGGAGGCCTTCCTCTCTAGTTTTGATGATGATTAATTCATGTAGTTATGTTTACTAATATTCTTGTGATTTTAATTACAGATCATTGATCAAGATATTAGTTGGTGATTGCTTCAAAAAGAGGAGTTTGGAAGTTTTCACAGGTGATTCCAGTGCCCGAGCATCAAGATCATACCTTTGCACTCGGTGGATCACGTTTGGGATCGAGTCGACTTGAAGATGGAAGATCGTCAAGAAGACTTAGGTATCCATAGTTTTAGTTTAGTATGTTTTAGATCTATTTGTAAAGCTTAATATAGTTGATATGCTCAAGTGCACAACACACACGTTTTATGGTTTTTCGGTTTTTAGTTTAACCGATATTTGTTTTCATGAGTAGATTGATCAAAACAAGTTTAAATGGTTTATATGTATAGTAGATGTATTCTAGTTATACATGCATGCTTAAACTTCTTATACAAACTTATTTTGACTTTCCTATTCATGTATTGAAAAATCCAAGTTTGATAAAATACAAGTTTTGGTTTTTAGTAAAAATGTTAAAATACAAAAATAGTTTCATATACTTGGTATTTGAGCTAAACTTTTTATCACATGTTTATGTATAAATACAAAATGATAAAACTATTTTTGGAGATTTTTAGAAGAATTAAAAGAATTTTTAGAAATATATTTAACTGTTTTTCTGACCCAGAACTGTGCTGACAGGCCATGCCGGTCGACGGGCGGTCGACCGACGTGCACAGACCTGTGCACGTCTGCTGGCACAGTGGGCCGGTCGGCCGGTCGGCCGACCGGATCAAAGAGCCTTGCTCTCTGTATCTGGGCGGTCGACCGAGCGGTCGACCGAGCGGTCAACCGGAACAGAGAAGTCTGCTCTCTGTATCTGGGCGGTCGGCCGTGCGGTCGACCAGTTTGCCCAACGGTCATATTTATGACCGTTGGCGGTCGTCCGAGCCGGTCGACCGCAGGCCTGTCAGGCTGCCAGATCAGCCTAACGGCTAGTTTTCTGTTTGGCCTATATAAACCCCATTTCTTTGGGATTTTGGCTAATTTTTTCTGAGTTAATTTTTCCCCATTCTCTGGTTTTAAAAAGAAGTTTTCAAAAGAGTTTAAAGAGCAAAAGGATTCATTTTGTTTGTTTTAAGTGTTTTGTTATTTTCAAAGAAATTAGGGTTTTGGGAATTAGTTTTTGATCTTCATTTCAATATCTATTTGGTATTTTCCCAAGAGTATTTCTTTGATCAAAACACTTAGTTTTCCACACTTGAGCTATCATCTATCCTATTCTATTAGGATCTTGTTTTGTGGAAAAGAGGAAAGAGGAGTTGTTTGTGGTTGAAACATACCACTAGTTGTAAACACCCTTACTTTTGTTGTATCCCTCTTGGTAGAGGTTGATCAGGTGATTGGTTTGCTTCCTCTAGTGAGAGGTGGAGTTTGGTTTGTATCCCTCTTCGGTAGAGGTGGATTGGTTGTTGTTTGGCTACGGGCCTACCCCTCGGTTGTGAGGTGGTGTTTGAGAGAGGAGTTCGGTACTCCTATTGTTGTAACAAATCCTCCTCGGTGGAGGTTCCCTCGGTGGGAGTATAGTGGATTAGAAATCCTTCTCGGTGAAGGCGGGGACGTAGAGTTAGGGGCTCGAACCTCGGAACATATCTTTGTGTTTGCGTTTGATCCATTGTCTCTCTAACTCTCTCTATTTATTTTGTGCATAGCATCATTCTTATTGTCATATCATTCATATCTTATTGCTTGCATTTGTACCTTGCATCGTTCATATTGCTATATCTCTTATATGCTTGGATTGCTTGTGTGTGCCTCACTTATACTTAACCACAAGAGCTTCATATAGCACCTCAACCCTTATCTAGGGGAATCAAGAGGAGTAGTCCAGAGCCTTTCACAGAGAATTCGGCTACACTTGTAGGTTGTATTAAGTGATTGCAAAATTTGTTTTAAGCTTCCGCATTTAGCGCATTTAGTTTTATAGATTAGCACTATCACCTATTCACCCCCCTCTAGGTGATTTCAATTGGTATCAGAGCCTACGCTCCTGATATTTAGGTTTAACCACCTAGGAGTGAGATCCTTGTTTGCTAATCTTCATTTGCATTTGCTTGTTTGCACACATTTAGTTTGGACCCATGGACTTCATGACCCCACCTATGTTTGACCCTTCCAACATTCTTGTTTGGAAGACTAAGATGTCCATTTACCTACAAGCCCTAGGATATAAGGTTCATCTTGCCATTACCAAGGAATCCTACCTTAGTGATAGCAAGCATATAGGGGCCAATGCACAAGCCCTTGAGGCCATTAGAAGCACGCTACCTAAAGAATACCTAAAGAAGACTTCGGTATATAGTTTAGATTTTGTTTTAGATCCATTTGTAAAGACTAGATAGTGTGATATGCTCAAGTTCACAACACACACATTTGTTTCTAGTTTCATGTTTATTGGTTTTCGGTTTAACCGATCTTGGTTTTCATGAATAGATAGTATCAATACAAGTTTACATGGTTTAATGTATATTAGATTTGTTCTATATACATGTATGCTTCATATCTTAGACAAACTTATTTTGATATGCCTATTCATGTGTTTTGAGTTTTGTATTTTAACAAAACATATTTTCGAATTTAATATCAAAAACATTGATATATATCTTTATATGTATATTGGAGTATATCCATATACTACATGCCTAAAAGTTGTTTAAATATCATGTTTTTGTATTTGGATGAGTTTTGGAGAAATCGGATTTCCATTTGAAAAATTCAAGTTTTAGAAAATACGGATTTTGGTTTTCGGCAAAATTTCCATAACACAAAAATGATTCAAATTGTTTGAAATTTGTGTTGAAAATTTTCACACATGTTTGTATATCAATGTATTATATTGAACTTATTTTTGTGGATATTTAGAGATTTTATGGCATTTAATAGGATAATAAAAATCAAGTTTTTTAGTTCCTAATCTTTTTCTGCCAGGCTCTGGCGGTCGACCGGAACGGTTGACCGGACGTGCACAAGAACGTGCACGCAGCCAGCCCTTGGGCCGGTTGACTGAGCGGTCGACCGACTGAAGGCAACCCACTCTCGGGTTGCCTCGGTCGACCGGGCGGTCGACCGGCCAGAGAGCCGTTGCTCTCTGGTTCAGGGCCCGGTCGATCGGGCGGTCGACTGGAAGGCTCAACGGTCAAAAATTTGACCGTTGGCTGATCGACCGGCTGGTCGACCGGAAGGCCAATTCTGGCCTTGTCAGCTGCCAACGGGCAGATTCCTTTTGGAGGTTATAAATACCCCATTTGAGAGAGGTTTTCTCTAAGACTTTAAAGAGCAAAAATTCTCCTATCTACAAGTGTTTTATACAAGTTTTCAAAAGTGTTTTGAGAGCCGAAAAGGATTCATCTTTATTTGTTTTAAAGGGTTGAAAAAATCAAAGAAAATTGGATATTTGGGATATTGCTTTTGATCTTCATTTCAAACTTATTCTAGTTGTTTCCCAAGCATTTTTCTTTGAGTTTTTGATTTCCAAACACTTTGTTTTCCACACTTGAGCTATATCATTCTATCCTATCTATAGGATCTTTTATTTGTGGGAAAATTGGTTTGTGGTTGAGATATACCACCAAGTTGTAAACCCTCCTTACTTGTGTTATCCCTCTTGTGTAGAGGTTGATTTTGAAGAGGTGGTTGGCTCCCTCTAGTGAGAGGTGGAGATTGGTATTTGGCTCCCTCTTGTGAGAGGTGGAGTTTATGGTTGAATCCCTCAAGTGTGAGGTGATTGTTTTGTATTGGCTAAGTGCCTACCCCTCTTGTGTGAGATGGTGTTTGTTGTGACTTTGTGTCTAGCCTCTAAGTGTAGAGGTTGTTTTGCTTGAGAGAGGAGTTGTGTACTTCATATTGTATTTACCCCAAATTCTCAGTGGAGGTTCCCTGTGTGGGAGTCCTGTGTGGACAAGTGGATTGGAAATCCTTCTGTATGAAGGTGGAGACGTAGAGCTGTGTGCTCGAACCTCGAAACATATCCGTATGTTAGCGATTGATCCATTGTCTCTCTAATCTCTCTAACTCTCTCTCTTTACTCTTGTGCCTTGCATCATTCATATTGTCATACATTCATTATATGCTTGGCTTGTTTGTGTGTGCCTCACTTGTGCTTAACCACGAGAGCTTCATATAGCGCCTTAACTATTATTCAGAGGAATCAAGAGGAGTTAGTCCAGAGCCCTTCACCGGGAATTCGGCTACACTCGTTGGTTGCATTAAGTGTTGTTGCAATTTAGTTTTAATTTTCGCATTTAGTTCATTAGATTAGCCGTACACCTATTCACCCCCCTCTAGGTGTATCCCTCGGGTTTAAGGACTCGAGTAAATAAGGCCACAAAATTAAGAGGGATTATTTGTTTCTTTTAACCACCGTTAGGCATGAATAATCATGCTTCATGAGGCATAATTATCCAGCTTATTAAGTGATTTTTTATTCATTTATACCATATTTATTTTTTCTTTTAATTTTTTTTTGCTTTATGGCATTTTAGGTCTTTGTTTCCATCCCAAAAATATGTAAGTGTAAAGTGCATATTATCCAAGGCAAAAAATTTAAGATAAAATTATCTTTTCAATTTATCTTACTTAGCTTATAATTTTAAACAAGATCCATTATTTTGACTGGGTTTAAGATGTCATAATTAAGGCTTCCTTAATTTCTAAATTCATCTTAATTTTCTTAAAAATAGATCAAAACTTTGTTTCTTATTTCAAAAAGTTTTTAAAGAAAGAGAAAAATCCTATACAAAAGGGAAGATTTTAAAAGTATCCTAAAAGAAGTATAGAAGAAAGAAAATCTAAAAACTCTATGTTAGTAAACCCTCTCCCACACTTATCTCATACATTGCCCTCAATGCATCGTGATATATGTATGCATGAAACAAATAGAGAGGGAAGGAAAAATTACCTCAAGGTGGTGGTTCCGGTGGCGGTCTGATTGGTCCACGAAATGCGGCCCAATCTAATTTGCGTGGAGTTCGGAGGAACCCACCAGAAACGTCTATAATACAACTCATTATTATGATGTATATATGAATGATTTTTTTTTATTAAGAATTTTATCCCATCTTATTTCCAAATTTTTAAAATAATTTCGGAGTCATTATTGTCAACACCTTTGTCCCAAAATAGAGTATGGAAAGATGGAATGATTGATTTAAGCTCAGGAAGTACATGAACTAATATCGACTCAGGGGTTTGACTTAATTCAAGTAAAGGCTCAGGAGTCCATTTTGGTTCAGGAATCGGGTCAAAATCAAGAAATTGAAATCCTATTCCACGTTTATTTCCCCATAACGGAATGTGACTTTCTAAGATTGGTGATTCAAGTTCAAGAATGAAAGGTGTGGGAACCAAAATTGACTCTAAAATGTTGTTCAAGTTGGATAACAAAATAGGAGTTAATATTGATTCGGGAATTTTGGATCACAAATTTGAGGATCAAAGTCACATTCCTTATTGAGTTCAATTTCATAAAAATGAGAACTTACCAATTTGTCAATGGGACATTCAAAAGTATGAAATTGGTCAAGTTCAATTTGTTGATCATAAAATATTGGTGATTCAATTTCACGATGGATTAGCACAGGATCCAATGTTGACTCGGGAAAGCCTGAAATCAAGTAAAAACACCTCAGTCATTATGGAATCAGGAAGTGAAATTAAATTATAAAGTTGAGATTCAGGATCATATTCATGCTCAAGTTCAATCTCAGAAAAAGGATAACTTGCAAAAATGTCAATGGGATTTTCAACATTTAAAGTTTGGTCAAGTTCAGATGGATGTGCTGAAATTGAATCTTGATTTTTAAATGACAAGAGTCCTGGGTCAGATCAATAGAGTTAGGGATATCTGAATTGGTCAAAAATTAATAAAATAGAGTTTTCTCATTCTTATAAATGCTAACTAATTGACTCAATTGTGTTTCTAACCTATTGATAGACTGGGTAGAAGATTTTTGAAATTATAGTGCGGACTCCTACAAGACTTCTATACTCTTTTCTATATATAATGTTTCTTCAAGTGGATGCTCTAAAATGGGAGTGTAGGAATCTTGATTTCCAAAACAGTAAGAGTCCTGGGTCAAATCGATAGAATTAAAGATATCTGGATTGGTCAAATATTGATAAGAGAGAGTTTCTTAATTCTTATAAATGTTGACCAATTGACTCAATTGTGTATCCAACCTATCAATAGATTAAGAAGAAGGTTTTTAAAATTGTAGTGCGGACTCCTACAAGATTTCTATACTCTTTTCTAGATGTAATTTTTCTTCAAGTGAATGGTCAAGAAAGGGAGTATAAGAATCTTAGTTTTGGAAAGATAGTGAAGATTGTGAGTCCAATATATTTTGAGATTGAAGCTCAAACTCACGAAAGCACTCCATACTCGTTTTCAGGGTAGACGGTTGGTCTTGTTGATAGGAAGCAAAATTGAGGAATGTAGATTGTGAAAATTATGAAAATTAGGGGACAAGGTGGTAGAAAATTTAACTCGGGGGATGTGAATCCCCATTGACTCTGTGACGAGTTGAAATTATTTTTGAAAGTATAATCATAAGATTGGGGGTATGGGTTGTATTGATTTGGATAAGTCCAACCCGGTGTATTTGGTTGGCTCATATTGTAAAAGGCCAGGTTGGAATTATCTGAATCAAATGGAGTTGGTGTGAAATAAATTTTCATATTAGGATTGAAAAAATTATTATTGTTGAATTCCATTTAACAAACAATCACAAACAAAAAGAAAAAGCAAACAACAAACAAAAAAAAAGAAAATCAAAACCAAGCTATACTATGATTGACCTAGACCTAGACGACTCCTAAGTGGTCGATTACCCGAGGGAGGTTGTTGTATGAATCCGACCACTAGCTAATCGGCCAGGTAGGGGCAAAATACAGTGGGAAGTATCCGTGTGTAAGTAACGGGCCTTAATTACGCTATACCACGGTATCTTCAAGGCGTAACCTCTTAATTCCCAACCTTAGACACCGATTTCATAAGAGTAAGATTCCAAACAAGTTTCATCCTCTGTCAATCTCTTAATGAGTCCGAAATGTCCCTAAGGGCCAACGTCTATCAATTTTTTTTAGGGCTTAGGTTGTGTGAGTGGGGAGGTGATTTTTGGGATAAGGAAGGGTGATGAAATCCCCATCTTATCTTGTATTGGGTTATGCCCTTAAGTCCAATTCGTGCAAGTGTGCAATATAAACAAGAATATAACACAAAGTGAATAAATTACCCACGTATTTGTCCTATGCTATATGCTATGTCATATGTACACCTCAGTCCAGATCACAACTACAGAACAAAATACAGTAGATTGGAATTGAATTGATACGTGCCTAAATGCAAATGTCTAAACCGTTTTAAAAGCGTCCAAATACCGTATTTTTAGTTCTTTAATTTATTGAGTGTGTAGGCAATCAAAGCAGAAATTTGACAGCAGAATACAATAATATATGCAACTTGCAAGAATCCTGCAAAAGATGAAGTCCAAATGCCAAATAAATGCCGCATTTACGCGACTTTTCTTGGTTTTCGTGACACAATTATAGAAGTAGGGCCCCTGCTTTCTAGAGCAGGGACATGCAAACAAATGGAAAGTTCTACAATGTTCAGTTTCTATAAAAATTAACCCGCACACCAAAACAGAGAAGAAAATGTTAACAAAAACGTGAGTTTAAACTATTCACATCCCCGACAACGGTTCCAAAAATTTGATCGGAGCGAAACCAACACTTAAAATGTGTATTTTATGAAATCAATGAAATTATGTGTGTGCTAATGTTTCCTCGATACTTCCGTTGTAGCATTGGCTCAACGGGTCGAATCCACAGGGATGGGAGGTGATAGAAACATTAACAGTTTTTGTTCACGTGTTATGTTAACAATTTTTCTTTGTTAAAGAACGAGAAAAGAAAAATAAAAGAAATTCAGAAGTGATAGGAAAAGGAGACGATGAAAACGACGATGTAAAAACAAAAGATAAGTGGTTGTGGAATCGGTGGAAGAAAACAACAAAGTAGAAAATGAGAGATAAAAGAAAATGAAATAAGAAGTTTTGAAAAATGATAAAAGAGTTTGGAAATTGATTTTTAAAATAAGATAAAAGAACTCATGGTTACTAACTACTAATTGCTTCACTAACCATGCTAACCTCTTAGTCATAGTTGCCTCACATGGATCCTTGACCATCACTAATCCTTGGCTTCAAGAGACGATAGAAAGCATGGCACATAAGATTATTCTTCTATATTCAAACAACACATCTATACCACACAACAAGTTGCAAGCTACTATTAATTCATCAAAACCGGTTAGAGGTGAGCATGAAATAAAGAAAATATTGCAAGTTAGTAAGTTAGTGGGTTAGATGTTAGAAATATTAGAATGTTAGAATCCATCATCATGAGCCATCAATGGCTCTTGCAAGAGCAAGGCCTTGTAGAGGCAACTAGATTCATGTGGATTATCAAGTAAGTGGTTAGATGGTTAGTGGTTAGTAGTTGATTGACATGAGAAGAAAAGATTAGCTAAGCATCATGTAGAAGATGAAGAAGATTATAATGAAGAAGAAAGGAGACACTTTTACGTAGATTGTCACCATTTATTACATCAATATCTCTCTTCTCTCTCTGAATCTCTCAGCCCTACTATAAGATCTATAAAAGAAAAGAAGATACAAAATAAAAGAGAAAGAAAATCCTAATCTACAACTAGAAGAGAGAAACGTAGCCTATTTTCAATCTGCTTCCGTTTCGGGCCTCTGCAGAGCTATTTATAGGCAGAAAGGGCTTCAAAAAGACGAGACAAGCCCACACGTCGAAGATCGACGCGTGGGCCCACCATAGGGCTGCAGAAACGCGGCCATAGCCACGTTTCCACGGCAAAAGCAGGGAGATAAGTCCCTGGTTTTGGCGAGCGTGTTCCCGTCGCTTCTAGGACCTTCTTGGTATACTTGAATTCGGGTATATTCGTCCGGATGTTCGTCTGACGCCCACAAGGGTTAAGGTTCAATTCATCTTTTAGAAACTACCTTGCTTGGCTTCTAAGAAATGCGAATTTAATTACCCAAAAATGGGTTTAATTAAGCTCTTATTACCCTTTTGTCGTCCTTGTCTTAATTATCTGCGAGAGAGACCAAAACACGGTTTAGACCGACATTTTATTCACAAATCAGTAGGGAAATGCGATATAATAATGCAGAACTGTAGACTAATCATGGATTTCTCGAGGAATCAATTCAAAGGAGTAGATCGCTTCGGAAACTCTTTGAGGGTTTCACTTTGAGGTAAATATCTTACCTTTATCTAGTTTTTTAATCTAACTCTATTTGCTTTCGCATTGCTTTGAGGAATCAGTTAAGAGAAGATGGTAGAGATAGTACATCTACGGTGAAACCTGAGAATCCACTTCCATTGAGGATTGATGTGATGAAGTTCGACGGCACGAACAACTTTGCTATATGAAAATATGAGGTGATGGATGCATTGACTGTATCAAACCTCGAAGACACTCTATGGTTGGAGAAAAAGCGTAATTCTACTACCGAAGAATATTGAAACAAGATGAACCGGACGACGTGTGGCTTGATCAGGTCTTGTTTAACACAAGATATCAAGTATCATGTGTTGCATGAAACATCTGTGAGGCAGCTGTGGGAGATTCTGGAGAAAGTATCTGACGAAAAGCGTCGAATCACGGTTGCAGTTGAAGAGGAGGCTTTATCGTTTTCAGATGAAGAGGGGAATCTGTGTAGATGAACACATAAATAGCTACACAAAACTTCTTACAGACCTAATTAATGTGGATGTGAAGATCGATGAAGAAGATAAGGCGGTAATTCTATTGAATTCTCTTTCTGAAGAAGAGTATGAGACATTTACTCTTACATTGATCAATGGAAGAAAATTTCTTAATTACAATGAGGTGTCTGCTACTCATGTGAATTATGAAGTAAGGAGGCATGATAGAGTGTCTTCTTCAGGGAGCACAGCAGCAGAGGCATTGACGGGAAGAGGCAAGAGTTTCAATCAGAAGGGCAGAGGTGATCAGGAAAGATCAAAATCTAGATCAAGTTTCAGAAATCTGAAGAAGAACCAGTGCGCCTTATGTAAGGAGCTATGGCACTAGAAGGTTGATTATATGAAGGACAAAGGTAAGAAGGAGTCAATAACTGAGGCAAATCTCGCGGTGGTCAGTACTCATGCCAGTACTTCACAGGCAGATAGATCAGACTCAGACTTATTGGTATTTTCTTTCTCTGTTACTATTCCTGCTGTTAGTTTCTCAGATAATTCTGAGTGGATCTTAGATACAGGAGCTACCTATCATGTGTGCCTGAACAATGACTGAATTTCTAGTTTTGAGAAGCTAGATGGATGTTTCACTGTCATGGGTGATGATAATCTGTATAATGTGAAAGGGATGGGTACAGTCTGTATCAAGATGGATGATGGGATAGTACAAGAATTGAAGAAAGTGAGGTATGTACCACAGCTCAAAAGGAATCTTATCTTTGTTGGTATCTTGAAAATATTGGGTCATATGGTATCTATACGAGATGGTGTTCTCAAGATGGTCAAAGGCTCAATGGTGGTTATGAAGGGCGTCCCCGGAACATTCTCTACTACTTGAAAGGTAGTATAGTTACAGGTCAGGTGGATACTTTTATTTCTTTAAATGATATTTGCACACAGGTCTGGCAGATGAGGGTCAGACACGGAGGTGAAAAGTTTTTGCAAGCTCCAACAAAGAAGGGATCATTGGAAGGTGCGTCTACTTGTAACATGGAATTGGGTGAACACGGCGTTCTGGACAAGAAGAAGGTAAAGTTTGGCATCACTACTCACAACTCTGAAGGTCTTCTTGATGGCGTTCACGTATGTATTTGGGGACCTGCTAAGACTGCATCACTTGGAGGTCTTAGGTACTTTATCTCTTTTATTGATAATTTATGTAGGCATTGTTGGATATATCCCATGAGAATAGGTATGAAGCCCTAGGTATGTTGTGAAGTGGAAGGATATGATGGAGAAGCGGACTGGTAGAAAAATTAAGGAGCTATAAATTGGTAATGTTGAAAGATACAAGAACCATTCCTACGATTTGGCCAGAACACTAGTATTGGTACTCACTTCATAGATCAAATGCATGGGTTGGCTAAGAAGATAAACCATTTCTTGCTGGAGAAAGTTCGGTGTTTGTTGTCTAATGCACGATTAGACAAATCGTTTTGGGTTAAGGCGATTGTGTATGCTAACTATCTCATAAATGGATTATTATCGACTGCGATAGGAGGTAAAACTCCTTTGGAAGTCTGGTCTGGGAAAGCTGCTCAAGGTCATGGTTCGCTGCGAGAATTTGAAAGTCCGGCCTACTTTAGTGCCAAAGATGCCAAGGTGAATCCGCGAGCAAAAAAGTTTATATTTTTGGGTGTCAAAAGAAATATGAAAGGCTACAGGTTATGGAACCCTGAAAATAAGAAGATCGTGTTGAGTCAGCATGTCACATTTGATGAGCTTTAGTTTTGAAGTCAACCGTCTCTTAGCAAGTGGAGAGAACGAAGACCAAGGAAGTATCGCAGCGGGTGAAGGTTGATGCTACTCCACCATCTCTAGTTGGTTCGGTATCGTGAGAACTTCAACGAATGTGACACCGGGTGAAGATCATGTAGTCAGTTTTGATGCTGAACAGGTTGAAGACATTGATGAGAATGTCAAATTATTTACAGTAATTGGAACCAAGATAATCACGAAAGTAGGTAAAGAAGCATGAATCTCAAGCTTGTGATCGCGACAAGCTCAAGTTGAAGGTTGTTGTTCTCCATGACGATAGTGAGAAGGTTCATATGACTCAGCCAGTTAGGTTCGCTGCTGAAGATTCAGTCACAGGTGCTTGAGCTCGGTGGAGCTCATTTCAATAAACTACGATTAGCTCGATCCCTTGGACAAGATACGTAGGCAGCCATAAAGGCGCAGCCATTTGGTGATGCAACCTGTATGAAACTATATGATGTATTTGGGTTCTCGAGAAGCTGCCTGGGACTCCACATAGTGGTGAAGAGTTGGACTTCACGTAGAGGTGAAGAGTTGGACTTTATGTAGAGATGAAGAATTGGAATTCACGTAGAAGTGAAGAGTTTGGACTTTATGTAGAGGTGAATCATTGTGATCTCGATGAACAGTTGATCTTCTGGTGAGAAGATGGTTAAGCTTGCATAAGGGGGTGTGCATCCAGTTTGTTGAAGCCGATGATGGTGTTTGGTGTGCTCTACTCAGATTTGGTTGGACTGTCTTGAAGACATGTGGACTGGAGAGAGCCAGTCAGTTGGAGAGTCGATATGGCTCATGATGGGTTCTTCTTGAGGTCATTTGGAATAGAGTTCCATTAAGTTGCTGAGTTGGAGACACGTTCATTGGTCGGCTCGTATGATATTTCTCGTCAGTGAAGTGATGGGAAGGTATGTATGGTGCATTCCGTTTGGATAGTTGAACTGAAGTTAGAAGCCTATAATTAATATTAGAGTTTGGTGAGAGTTGCAGGTGACAACGACAAACTCAATTTGAATTAAGTGAGATCAGTAGAAATCAATTGTATGTGTGCTGGTGACTCATTTGAAGGAACATGTTTCGTCTGTTGGCCAAGTCTAGATCGTGTGTCGATTTCGTTCGGAGTGCTCAAGTCGAGATCGTGTGTCTATTTCGTCAGATGTTCGTTAGAGTTCGGATAAGATTTGAAAAATCTTCACTGAGGTGGAGAATTGTAGGGAGAGAGGAGATAGAGGAGATAGCGCAGAGATCGAAAGTCAAAGGGAGTAAAAACAGCGTTTGTAGCAGGCCAGGATAGAACCTGGTCGATCGCCCGGTCGACTGCTTGGTTGACCGTGGCAAAGGAACGGACTGACATGAGCCAGCTCTCGGTTGGTCCTGGTAGACCGACATGATCGACTGAGGACAAGGGTCGGTCGATCAGCCGGTCGACCGACAGACGCGTTTTGTTCTCCTTTTAGGGTTCGGACTCCTTTTCTGTTTTGGAGTCGAATCTAATCAAGGTTTCCTAAATCCTTAGGACTCTCTGACTATAAATATTGGCTAGAGCCCTCATGTATTATATCCCACTGAAAAATCTCCCTTGAAAATTTCTTGAAGTAAGGAACAAGTTGTAATTGATTGTTGAGTCAATAAAATCTCTCTCTCCCTTGCCCTGAGGACATAGGCAAATTGCCGAACCTCGTTAAATATTGTGTTGGCTTGTTTTTCTCTCTTATTTCTCTATTCTTGTTGTGTGAGGACTTCTCCGGCGTGTCTATCTCTATTGACAGATTCCTCATTAGTTGTTGCCTCGCGCCCGCAACATACATGTTATAGAAAAAATGCGAAAGACGTTACTAGAGATTATAATTCACCAATATTTTCTTTGTATAAAGCATCTGTCACACATCAAAATGAAAAGGGTAAGTTCATCTAAAACTATATTCATCCTCCAGCTTCATTTCAAATAATTAGAAATTTTAGGCAAAATTAAAGAACTCAAAGTCAAATTACAGCTTTATTTTCTTTTATTTTTCTCAAAACACCAATTCCTAGTTCAAAAATTGAGAGATCACATAAACCCAAAACCCTGGCTTCTAAAGAGAGATAGAGAGATTATTCATACCGCAAACTGACTGATCTTGAACTTGATCTGAATCTTGATCATGATGCTGAGATGATAAGGACAAAGATGAAGGGAAGAGGGAAGGGAGAATTCTGGAAGAAGGCCTCACGAGGTGCTTCGAGAGCCACCTGCCCTTCTTCTTGTAGGCCAATGGCTAGCGATCGTACGGGATGAATAGAGCCCTAGATTGAAAACTAGACGGAGCCCTAGATCTTTTTGTGGATGGAGATCTTTTTGACCTCCGCTAGCCTAGATTGTGTGAGAGAGAGGGGGGAGGGAGAATCAGGAGGTAGAGAGAAGGATCAAGAGTTGTGTTGAGTTTTAAGAATAGAGGATCATGCAGGCGGTTATTGTTAGATCTTAATTTATTCCATACAAGATCTACACATATACTGTAAGCCTCTTTATCAAGTTCAAAGGGAAGGAGGGTTTTAGGCATACATGATTCCATCACAAAAAGGATGCCGAATATTGCACGATCTCGAGGACGCCAGAGTTGAGGGAGAGGATTCTTCTCTCCAGCCACCAAGTTCTCTTCTTTATTCTTAGAGGAGATGAGAGGCCTCCAAGAGAGAGATGGTTATTGTTGGTGGAGAGGGAACCCTACTCATAATATATATAGCATCAAGAAACCCTAGGTCAACTCATCATAGATCTAGGCCCTTGATTTATAACACGAGTTCCACACATGTAGATGAGTCCCACATTTTAATTTAAATACACTCATAGCTAAGTGTAATTGAAAACGTGTCTAGACCGAAATCATTTAGGTTTAATCAATTCTTTATTGGGTCAAACAACATAGGTTAAGTGGGCGGGTGCAAATATCCACTTGACTTGATTAGGCCCAAAATAAATTAGACTTTAAAACATAATAAGTCTAACAATCTCCCATTTGGGCCAAGCAAGTCATACTGAATAGATATTATGCATAACTTTATGACGTCAAAACTTTAACCGCCAACAAACCACTAAGAACAATCTGGTCCATTAAGTGCCCTGCCACCGAACATGGCGGTCGTTACCTTCTGTATAATCGAGATAGGACCTTCCACATCACAAGTTTCAGAACCCCTAACGATATAGATCAAATGTGGACGTGTGGTATGGAAATGTCCTCTGATCAAATAAGGTACAATTCCAACTGGCTTCCACTTTATGACTCCAACGAGTCTAGCCTTATGACTCCAACAAGTCTAACTGCTAATTCAACAAACTCAAATGCGCAAAAGTAAATTTTTGAAAAGGCAGTTATAAAATTATTTATCAGAATCAACAAATATCCATAAAGTGTACTTAGAAATAATGTCTGTTAAATGAAATTATCCACTCCCACTAAGCCAGGATATCATGACTAGCCATCCCCATACGAGCAATATGCTCTAAGAATACTTTAGGTGAAAGTCCTTTAATGAGTGGATCTGTAATGTTAAGAATAGTGCTGACATTATCAACAGACATAATGTGATTCCAAACTTTATCATTGATGATAAGAAACTTGATGTCGATATGCTTCGACTTTGCTGAACTCTTATCACTATTGCAGTAGAGCTTATAGCTCTTATTGTCACAGTGTAGCTGTAATGGCCTCTCGACTAAATCCACCATCTTCCTGCAATAAGGAAAATATAAAATGAAGTAGATTTCCTATTGCCGATACATCCAGCATAATCTGAATCTGTGTATCCAATCAGCTGCAACTGATCAGATTTCATGTAGTCTTCTATGGATATCGCATTACCTTCTTGGCTGCCTTCCAGTGATCAATCCCAGGATTGTACAGGTGTCTGCCAAGTTTTCCAACAGCATATGCTATATCTGGACGGGTACAAACTTGAGCATACATCAGACTTCCAACTGTCGATACATATGGAATGTCTTTCATTTGCTCTTTCTGTAGATCGTTCTTGGGATATTGGAGTAGACTCAACTTCTCTCCCTTAGTGACAGGCGCATCACCCAAAGAGCAATTCTTCATGCCATATCTATCTAGCACCATATCGATATAGGCCTTTTGTGATAAACCTAATATTTCACGTGTCCTGTCACGTTGAATCTGGATGCCTATCATAAAAGAAGCGTCTCCAAAATCTTTCATCTCAAAATTCTTTGAGTGAAAACTCTTGGTCTCAAGTAGAAGATCTATATCATTACTTGCTAATAGAATGTCATCTGCATATAGCACAAAAAATATAAATCTACTCCCTTTAAATTTATGGTAAATACATTGATCAATTATATTTTTCTTAAAACCAAAATCGGATATTATTTGATCAAATTTCAAATACCATTGGCGGGATGCTTGTTTTAAACCATAAATGGATTTCTTTAATTTGCAAACCAGATGTTGTAAACCTTTAACTTCAAAACTATCTGGTTGCACCATATAAATTTCTTCCTCAATGTCACCATTAAGAAAGGTTGTCTTAACATCCATTTAGTGTAACCCAGGTCAAAGTGAGCAACCAGTGCCATGATAACCCTAAAAGAATCCTTCATGTAAACCGGGGAGAAAGTCTCCTTATAGTCAATGCCCTCTTTTTGAATGAATCCCTTTGCGACAAGATGTGCCTTATATCTTTCGACATTGCCTTTTGAATCCCGCTTGGTTTTGAACATCCATTTAGAACCAATCAATTTCTTACCTTTAGGCAACTCTACTAAATCCCAAACATCATTATCCTTCATGGATTTTAACTCATCATTCATGGCATTTGACCATTTAGTGGAGTGAATACTGAGTTTGGCCTCATTCAAGGATGTGGGGGCATCCTCTAACCCTATGTCAAACTCATGCTCTTGGAGATTATAGTCATTTGCAATTGCTGATCTCCTCTCCCTAGTTGATGTTCTTGGCACTTGTGGTTGAGGATTTTCAGGTTCTACCTCATCAGCGGGATCTACTTCAGGATGAACTATATTTGCACCTTGTAAGGGTACAACTGTATTTTTATGGTGGGGGTAGAACAACTACTTCATCATTTGGAATAATTGTCATGGGTATAACAATATGTTCTTCCTTAAATATGAACTCCTTATGTAGTTGACTCCCACTGTTCTGATTATCCTCAAAAAAAGATTTAGCAATCCGTCTTTATATTCTTAGTGGAGGGATAATAAAACTTAAAGTCTTTATACCTCTCAGAATACCCTACAAATAAACAGCTAACTGTCCTTGAGTCCAACTTCTTCTCATATGGTATATATGGCTGAGCTTCCGCTGGACAACCCTAAACTTGTAGATGCCTAATACTGAGAGTTTTCTCAGTCTATAACTCATATGGGGTTTTAGTTACTGTTTTTCTAGGTATTCTATTAAGGAGGTTGATAACTGTGTTTAAGGCTTCACTCCATAATGACTCTGGTAAAGTAGTGTGAGTTATTATACTCTTAACCATATCCTTTAGTGTGTGATTTTATTTCTCAGCAATACCATTTTGATGAGGTGTCCCTGACATGGTGTACTAAGTAACAATGCCACACTCTTTCAGAATTGACAAATGATTCTGAACATCTACCTGATTTGTCGTATCTGTCATAGTACTTACCACCACGATCAGATCTAACGGCTTTATACATGTCTAGTGATTGAAATTTCTTATGAAACAAGTATATGTACCCATAACGAGAGTAATTGTCCGTAAAAGTGATGAGATATTTATGACCATTCCAAGAAGCTGTAGGGAATGGACCACAAATGTCTATATACACTAAATCTAAGACATTCTAAACTTTGTTTAGTACCTAACGTCCTAATATTTCTTTAATTAATGTTCACTTAGCGCCTAGGCTATTCACATATAGAGATTCAGTATATAAAGCATGAAGTTTCAATTTATATAGCCATTAATCAGAATTCTAGTACCAACAACTTTAGATTTGAAAAGTAGACTAATCATTTCATTATCAAAAGTGACAGTAAAAGTAGATCTGTCTAACAAATGAAATAGAAATATGATTCCGCTAAAAAAAGACGGTACATATAAAGTCTCATCCAAATTTAAAACAAAAAACCAGAATCTAGGGCCTGTTTGGTTGTTGTAATTGGTCGTAATTCGTAAGTGGTAATTGGTAAAGTTTTTTACAGTTGTAAATGAATTACATGCATGTAAGTTTTACGGTGTTTGGTTGGTAAAATAAAGTTATAAGTGGGAAAGTGTATTATATTTTACGGTGTTTGGTTGTCGTAATGTGTAAGTCGTAAGTAAAAAAGTTGACCACAAAATTAACTATTTGGTGATTTAAAAAGTTTTAATATTGCAAATAAATATTAAAAATGCTAGATATTAAAAAAACTTAATATTAATATAAAAAATAATACAAATTTGCATGACCACAAAATTAACTGTAACTGGGCTGTAAGTGAGTGGTAATTGGGTTGCAAGTAACTGACAATTGAGTTGCGTAAGTCTTTTACGAATTACGGTCCAAACAAACACCGTAGTTGTAACTGGGTTGTAAGCCATTTACGAATTACGGCCTTTTACGCAAAACAAACAGCCCCCTAATTTAAGCCTACAAACTCCAATAGCTTTAATTGCAACTTTATTTCCATCACCCATGTATACATATCGCTCAGCTGGGCTGGGGCTCCTCTGGGTTTGGAAGTGCTGCATTGAATCGCTTATGTGAATTATCTATTCATAATTTATAAAGTGACACTAAAGCTAAATTAATCTCAGAACAAACATAAATATGAGATATACCCGCTAAATAGCCATTTATGTACTTTATGCATTCCTACTTGAGGTGGCTTACTTTCTTACAGAAAAAGCATGCAATGACTTTAGGCTACTTTTTCTGCACTTTTGTCACTTAGGATCAGTCACTATAGTGATGTTTATATTCCTCCCTTTAGTTTCACTTTTCCTTTGCTTATTAGAAGTTTACCCTGGATGCTAAGTGAGCACTGACTTTATCGGGCATAGCACCCCTAATTGTTATAGGAATAGTGTACTTTATGACCATTAGACACATCTTGTAAGATCTCTCCCACTTACCATAATTGACTTTTTCTTTACTGAACTTTTATTAGTGATAGTAGAGATCCATCAATCTTTAAGGTGTACTCTAGGTGCATGAATTCAAGAACGATCATTTACGTGGTCTTACCACTTCTTAAAATTTATACCATTCAATTTAAACTACATAAGTGTACAATTTCTCATCAATTTAACATAAATATTGCTTTTAATAAAATTCTATTGTAATAGCCATAAAAAATGAATTTCAAAAAATGCAACCAGTTTAACCGATAGAGCTGCCAGTTAAACTTTCAGAACAAGTTGTGTCTCTATATATCAACACTGTACTGCCCAATATAGATATCCTAAAGTTTAGGTCCTATGTAAGAGAACAGCCTTCCTTTAGGCCGACTGTCACTTTTATAGGATTGGTCTCAAAGTTTAAGTAATCTATATTGGCCATATAATATATGTAATGACCCGGCCATAATGACCACCTTCCTTTGGGCCGATTGCCACACGCATGGGCTACACAAATTTATGCATCTGGATTCTTGTTCCGCCATTGGACTAGTTGATGAGGGTAATGCAATATGGGCTTATAGTGTGACAACCTTCCTTTGGGCCAATTACCACACACCAAGGTTCCCCCACTTGCATTATCCACATCAAGTATCTGAAGCGTACATAATTCGGCCAAATAATAGTCTTCCTTTGGGCCGGCTATTATCCGCATGAACTACATACTCAATTAAATAAGCTCTTTTATAAATTCTTCAACTGGAACATGTATATATTTTTATCTATGTGTTATCAACTGTAGTAAACATCAATATTCATCATGCTAGACAATATAAGCAATAATATAAATATTAATGAAGCGGAAGCATTTAAGGGTACACATAACCATGATAAACAAACACTTCAATGCCTTCTTTATGTTAATTAACTACTGTTTCATCATGTATAGTTCCTACAATATTGTAGTGCTCGTTAAGAACTTCGAAACGGCTATTTACATGCCCAAAACAGAGGTCGGATGAGCCTGTAACGGCTAATTGAAGTTTCTATTAGCAAAACGGGTCTGAAGTGCTTATCAGGTCTGGATCAGACCCGACCCGCAATGGTTAAGTTATTGGTTTCCTTCTTATTGGGCCGGGTTTAAATAAACTGAATAAAACCCAATTAGCTTAATAAGAGATTGATTGAGATTAGGTCTCTTTATTTGAGTAGAATTCTACCCAAAATATCCTTAATAGACTAGAATTATAGCTCAATCATAATACCCAAATCAATCTCAACGATCCCAATTGAAATTTAATATGAGATTAATTAGGAGTAGGTTTCCTTATTGGAGTAAAATTCAATCTCTAAATTTTTAATCCTAATTAATCTCATAATCTTAATTAATTATGAAACCCAAAATAATTAACCTCTTTTTTTAAAATAAAATCTAGAATAACACACATATTAAATTTCATAAAATTATATACATGTTAAAAATCATCCCTTTAAACTTTAATTCAATATATGAGACACGAAAAATATTTATTGAATCAAGGGAAGAATTATTAATGATATTCATAGATCGAGATCATAATTTCTGTAGATCCCTGTGATCTGATAAAGAGGTGGCTCTAATACCAATTGTTAGATCTCAATTTATTCCATACAAGATCTACACATATACTGTAAGCCTCTTAATCATGATCAAAGGGAAGGAGGGTTTTAGCCATACCTGATTCCATCACGAAAAGGATGCCGAAGATTGCACGATCTCGAGGACGCCGGAGTTGAGGGAGAGAATTCATTCACTCCAGCCACAAAGTTCTCTTCTTTATCCTTAGAGGAGATGAGAGGCCTCCAAGAGAGATGTTTATTGTTGGTGGAGAGAGAACCCTGCTCATGATATATATAGCATCAAGAAACCCTATTTCAACTATCATAGATCTAGGCCCTTAATTTATAACACGAGTTCCACGCGTGTAGACACACTCATGGCTAAAAGTAATTAAAAATGTGTCTAGACCCAAATCATTTAGGTTTGATCAATTCTTTATTGGATCAAACAACATAAGTTAAGTGGGCGGGTGCAAATATCCAATTGACTTGATTAGACTCAAAATAAATTAGACTTTAAAACATAATAAGTCTAACAGTTATTTCATTTAAAACCTAATCCAAAGAGACGATCTTGGGAACGAAGCAGGTGGGCGGCCGGTTCTCTTTTTTTACAATCCGACCCGCCCCCAAATACCCTAAATGTGGCCCACCTGCGTCTGCTACTGCTTTGAAGGCTTGCAAAAGAGGGGGCAATTTGATTCTTGGGACTATACCTAGCACGGTTCGATCATCAACATAAACTCTTTTTTCCTTTTGCTTTCATTTGTTCTGCGTTTTATCTTGATTATAATATCCTGATCTTGTTTTCTTACAGCTAATTACTTATTAAAAAAATAATCACAGATCTATTATTTTTCCTAACACAACCGACGTCAAGCATTCTGATGATCAAACAGCTCCATAAAAACTAGTGCGATCTGTTCTAACATCAGATAACGCTTAAATTGTATCTGTTTCCCTACAGAGGACAAAAACAGCATCAATTTATCCAAAATAGAGGTGTTAAAAAAAAATTATCCCAAAACCAAATGAGACAACCATAGATTTTCTCCCCTTGAGAGCGAGGCATTGCATATAAAAATCCAAGGAGACAGGTCATACCCCATATGTATCCCACAACAATAACACAAGGAATTCATTGGCATGCAGTCAATCAATAAACAACATGTCTCAAGACAGCGCGTAGCCTAAAGAATACTACGGCCGGTTCAGCTCATTCAATGCTAAATCTAAAACACATTGCATTATTTTATTATTTAGAAAAAAAAGGCAATTTGAGAAGGCTGCAGTTTAAATTAATATGTTCAAAAAATAAATAAATAAATAAAAGATTAATATGTACACGTTGCTGAGCTACGTGCATGTTTCGGGTCACAAGTAGGCTTAAAAAAAAAATGAAGACCAGCATGTGGGTTAACCTCGAGTCAATGATAATTTGAAGGTTGTGCCCGCATTTAGGTGTTAACTAGAGCCGTAACGTACTGATTGAGTTAAGGATTAATTAATTAAGGGTTATGTATAAGATGATTACAGTTTCTCTCATGAATTGAAATGTGTGGTAATTAGATTTATTTATACATATGTATGTTAAGATTACCCACTAATTAAATTCAAACTAAGACATGATTCACTTTAGTTATTCTTTAATAAACATGCATATAATGTTTAAGGCACGCCAAATAGTTCACAGTCTGGTCCCAACTCGAAGTAGAAAAACATTTTTAAAGTAGGAATAGTTAACGGGCAAGATTCCAAGTTAAAAAAATAACTAATTTTAAATTTAGAAAATAGTTAAAGTGAAGATGGCTTTACAATTTTAAATTAGAAATATATAGTTAAAATATTTGTGCTTCACATGAAGGTCGCATGAACTCTAATATCACTCTTTAAGTCTAATGAAACTTTGACCCAAAAAGTTAAGCTATCAAGTTCTCGCATAAATTTTTTTTTTAATATTTAAACGATTGCTAATCTTCCCATTTCCTCCTGATGAGGGATCATACTCGCATTCGAATACTCTTTACAATTTAAAAACTAAAGAATTCGACTATAAATTACAACTTCAATTGATGAAATTCAGATGAAGGATAATTAGTTAGTAAGTTAGTCAACCGGTTATTCATTTAGTAACAAATTATCGTCAATCTTTACAAATTGCTATTTTCAAGTAATATATGTTCCATCATCATCTTCTAGAACAGTAGTAAAACATCTTTGCAGCCGGCAAGAGATCTGGATTTCAAATCCCGTTTGCACCGGCTACAGCCCAATAGCATGCGTACAATTAACAGAGGACGCACCCATCCCCCAATCCACATGGTAGCATGGCTCAACCCTCTCAATGCTTCACGCATACCTATCAAGAGTCAAGAAACGCTACTGAGTCCCTCGTGTGGCATTCAATCATTCTTCTCAATGAAACTAGTAGGGGTTATTAATGTTCCCACATATATAGACCCATTCCCAATCCACATGATAGCACGGCAGCAACGCAAAAAAATGATAGCAATAGCTCGACAAAACAATACAAAGTGTGCGTCTTCATGTGGGTGGCAATAAATCCATTGATCCATCGGCTGAACCCTAATTCAGTCAGTCAATCGTGCGTGCGTACATGCATGCAGATTGGCAAAAGGGACAAAAGAGATGCTTCACTTGTCGAGGGCCATGGCACCGTGCCCATACCTTGTGTCGCACTCGAACAACGTGTCGATCCCCGGCCGGACCCATCGCCCCCATGCTCGAGGGACACCCCTCTTCAATGGCAAGCCAACCCATTGAGAACACGAAGACACTGTGTCTCTGTTAGCCTCTCTATCCAGTATCCACTCATGTGCGAGGTCCTGTCTCTTTCTGTGCATGGCCTCTCTCTCGCATGGATCCTTGGAGCCCATACCTTGTCCAAGTGTCGAGGCGCTGTCCCTAGCCTTCAATGATCCAGCCCTGCACCACACGTGAGACCACTGGAGTCATGGGGCTCGGATTTGAGTTTGATCTCGACACAATGGTGAGTGAACCAGGTGACAGCGTGATCCCAGTGCGAGCTAGGGGCCAGAAAGATTCCCTACAGTCTGGTCGGAGGCTTGCAATTTGTTGGTTGGTAGGTGTTTTTGTTTATTTTTAGTTTGATTTTATGTTTTTTTTTTTTTTGCTCTTAATCTTTTGTAGAGGACTGGTTCTTGGTACGCAAAGTTCAGCTAACAGTGTATTCCGTACACAAGGATGCGAATATTGGATTAATTAGAAGTTAACTTAATCAAATTTTGGGGGTGATTTGAGTTGTTCTAGTTGTTGGTAATATTATGTTATTTGCATTATACTAAATGGCAAAATTTTAGAAATTCTCAGCAAAATTATATAGTAAGAACCAGGTTCAGGAAAAAAAAGGAGCTTTGCTGACCATGAACCGTTGTCTAATATTTTTTTTTTTTTAATGCACCAATGCAAATTTAATTCCAAAATTTCTTCAGTTACTGTTGAATGCGAAAGAGAAGATTTTAACCTATACGGGTTCGGCTCATGTGTGTGAACCATACACACATATTATAAAGAAAACAATCCCGCGATGATATGTGGGAGTGACCCTCTTATAATATTATAAGAAGTCTAAAGATATTAAATTTTATACCCGAAATCTAACATCTTATCCACGTGTTAATGTGAGATTAGCCCTCTTATAGCTGTGTGTGTGTTGCTCACACACATGAACCAAAACCAACCGATACTATTCAACTCTCAAAATAGACTTTTCACTTAGGACATGCTTAGTTCACTAATTGTTGCGCCTAGCGCCTCCTTAACAACAACCAATTTGAGGAACCCAAGCAACGGAGATAGACGCGCCGGAGAAGTACCCACACGACAAGAACGGAGAAACAAGAGAGAAAAATAAGCCAACATAATATTTAACGAGGTTCGGCAATTTACCTTCATCCTCGGGGCAAGAGAGAGAGAGATTTTATAGATGCAACAATCAAATACAAGTTGTTCCTTGAGGATTTCAGAGGGATACAATTCATGAGGACTCTAACATTTATTTATAACTGGAGAGTCTCAGGAATTTAGGAAACTTCAATTGGATTTGTCTCCAGATCAGAAATGAAATCTGAATCCGTTAAGGAGAAGCAGTCACGCCGTCCCTGTCCTCAGTTGACCGGTCGATCGATTGGGACCAACCGAGAGCCAAGTTGTGCTAGTGGTCGACCACACCGATCGACCGCTTCCTTGTCATGGTTGATCATGCGGTCGATCGGGCTGCATCTGTTCTTGTTGTGCATGCCGGTCGACCGGGAGGTCGACTGGACCCTGCTCTGGCACATGCTGCAGACTGTTTCCTCGCTTCTTTTGGCTTCCGATCTCTGTGCTATCTTCCCGATGAGTTAAAAAACTCTTCCGATGTCTTTTATTTCCTCTTATCTCTTTTTCCCTACAATTCCTCACCTCGGTAAAGAATTTTCAAATCTGTACCGAACTCCAACGAACATCTGGCGAAATCGATACATGATCTCGATGAAATTGACACACGATCTCAGCTTTAGCGCTCCAAACAAAATCGATACACGATTTCAGCGAAATCGACACACGATCTCGACTTGGATAACAGACGAAACCGGTTCCTTCAAAACAAATCGCCAGCACACATACAATTAATTTTCACTGATCACACCAGATCCAAATTGCGTTTATTGTCCCCTCGAGCAACGCTTTCCAAGCTCCAATGTCAATTGTAAGATTCCAACTTCAGCTTAGCTATCCAGACAGAATGCACCATACATGCCTTCCTATCACTCTATTAAAGAGAAACAATACCATATGAGTCGATCAACGAACGTTTCTCCAACTCAGTAACTTAATGGAACACCATTCCAAATGACCTCAAGAAGAACGTAACATGAGCCAACTTTGACTCTCCAACTGACTGGCTCTCCATTCCAAATATCTTCAAGATGGTCCAACTAAATTTGAGTAGAGTACACCAAACACCATCATTGGCTTCAGCAAACTCGATGCACGCTCCCCTTATGCAAGCTCAACCATCTTCTCACTGAGGATCAAACGTTCATCGAGATCACAACACCTCGCCTCTACATGAATTCCAACTCTTCACCTCTATATGAAGTCTCAATCAGCTTCTTGAGAACCCAAATAGCTTCATACGAGCTGCATCACCAAATGGCTACGCCTTTATGGTTGCCTACGTACCTTACCCTAGGGATCAAGCCAACCGTAGTTCATTAAAATGAGCTCCACTGAGCTCAAGCACCTGTCACTGAATCTTCAGCAGCAAACCTAACTGGCTGAGTTATATGAACCTCCTTACTACCGTCATAGAGAACAACGGCCTTCAATTTGAGCTTGTCGCGGTCACCAACTTGAGATTCATGTTTCTTCACCCACCTTCGTAGATTTATCTTGGTTCCTATGACTGCAAATAATTCGACATTCTCATCAATATTTTCAACCTGTTTAGCATCAAAACTGGTTACATGATCTCCACCCAGTGTATATCCTATAAAGTCTTTACTGATACCGAACCAACTAGAGGTGGTGGAGTGACATCAACCTCCACCCGCCGTGATACATCCCTGGTCTTCGTCCTCTCCACCTGCTGAGAGACAGTAGGCTTCAACAAAGAAGTCTCATCAAATGTGACATGCTGACTCAACACAATCTTCTTGTTTTCTGGGTCCCATAGCCTGTAACCTTTCATATTTGTTTTGACACACAAAAACACAAACCTCTGTACTTGCGGATTCACCTTGTCATCTTTGGCACCAAAGTAGGCCGGAGTTCAAAATTCTCGTAGCAAATCATGATCTTGAGTAACTTTCCTAGACCAAACTTTCAGAGGAGTTTTACCTCCTATCATAGTTGATGATAATCCATTTATTAATGACTAGCATATACAATCGCCTCAGTTCAAAACGATTTGTCTAATCGTGCATTAGACAACAAACACCGGACCTTCTCTAGTAAGGAACGATTTATTTTCTTAACCAACCCATGTATTCCATCTGTGAAGTGAGAATCAATACCAGTATTCTGGCTAAATTGTAGGAATTGGTTCTTGTATCTTTCAACATTACCAATTTGTAACTCCTTGATCTTCCTACCACTTTGTTTCTCTATCATAACCTTTCACTTCACCAACATACCTAGGGCTTTAAATCTTTGTCTCATGGGATATATCCAATAATGCCCAGATAAATTATCAATAAAAGAGACATTATCTATGACCTCCAAGTGATGCAGCCTTTGCAGGTCCCCAAATACTTACGTGAACATAATCAAGAAGACCTTCCGAGTTGTGAGTAGTAGTGCTGGTCCAGAACATCGTATTCACCCAATTCTAAGTTGCAGGTAGATGCACCTTCCAATGATCCCTTCTTTACTAGAGCTTGCAAAGACTTTTTTTCCACGTCTGAGCCTCATCTGCCAGACCAGTGTACAAACATCATCTGAAGAAATATAAATCTCCACCTGACCTGTAACTGTATTACCCTTCAAGTAGTAAAGATTATTTCGGCGGATGTCTTTCATAACCACCATTGAGCCTTTGGTCATCTTGAGAATAACATCTCGTATAGATAACTCAAGACCCAACGTTTCTAAAGCACCAATTAAGACAACGTTCCTTTTGAGTTGAGGTACATACCTCACTTCCTTCAATTCTCGTACTATCTCATCAAACATCTTGATATGGACTGTACCTATCCCTTCCACATTACAAGGATGATCATCACTCATGACAGGAAAACATCCATCTAGCTTCTCAAAGTTAGAAAACCAATCCCTGTTTGGGCACACATGATAGGTAGCTCCTGTATCTAAGATCCACTCAGAATAACTTGATTAACCCAACAGTAGGAGTAGTAATGGAGAAAGAGAAAACCGATGAGTCTGAGTCCGATCCATTCGCCTATGAAGTACTGGCATGAGTACTGACCATCTGTACGAGATTTGTCTCAGTCTTTGACTCCTTCTTCTTACCTTTGACCTTTGGCAATCAACCTTCCAGTCCCTAACTCTTTGCATAAGGCGCACCGGTTCTTCTTCAGACCTCTGAAACCTGACCTAGACTTTGATCTCCCCTGATCACCTCTGCCCTCCCGATTGAAACTCCTGCCTCTTACTGCCAATGTCTCTGCTGATGTACTCCCAGAAGAAGACAATCTGTCCTGCCTCCTTACTTCATAATTCACAAGAACAGCCGACACCTCACTGTACTTAAGTGTTGGTCTTACATTAATCATGTAAGAGTAAATGTCTCATACACTTCTTCAGGAAGAAAATTCAATAGAATTACCGCCTTATCCTCTTCATCGATCTTCACATCAACATTAACTATGTCAGTAAGAGGCTTTGTGTAGCTATTCATGTGTTCGTCAATAAGGAGACCTCTCTTCATCTGAAAGAGATAAAGCCTCCTCTTCAACTATAATCGCGACCCGATGCTCTTCGTCAGATACTTTTCTCTAGGATCTTCCACAGCTGTCTTGCAGATGTTTCATGCAACACATGATACTTGATGTCTTGTGTCAAACAAAACCTTATCAAGACACACGTCGTTCGGTTCATGTCGTCTCAATCCTCTTCAGTAGTAGTCTCGCGCTTTTTTCTCCAATTGTAAACTGTCTTCGAGGTTTGATACCTTCAATGCATCCATCACCTCACATCTCCATATACCAAAGTTGTTCTTGCCGTCGAATTTCACCACATCAATCCTCAATGGATGTGGATTCGCGAACTTCACCGTAGATGTACTATCTCCAGCCATCTTCTCAATTGATTCCTCAAACAATGCGAAAAACAAACAGAGTTAGATAAAAAAACTAGATGAAGATAAGATGTTTACCTCAAAGCGAAACCCTCGACGAGTTTCCAAAGCGATCTACTCCTCCAAATTTGATTTTTCGAGCAATCCAAATGTTTTTTTGAGATCGACACACGATCCCACAAAGAGTCCCAATGCTGCTCCAAGATCGACACACGATCTCCATCAAAAAGCCACTGATACTCTTGGAATTGACACATGATTCCACAACGAACCTAGGATGCTCTGATACCACTTGTTGCGCCTAGCGCCTCCTTGACAACAACCAACTCGAGGAACCCAAGCAACAGAAATATACACGCAGGAGAAATACCCACATGATACGAACAGAGAAACAAGAGAGAAAAATAAGCCAACACAATATTTAATGAGGTTCAGCAATTTGCCTACGTCCTCGGAGCAAGGGGGAGAGAGATTTTATTGATTCAACAATTAATTTACAAGTTGTTCCTTGAGGATTTCAGAGGGATACAATTCATGAGGGCTCTAACCCTTATTTATAACCAAAGAGTCCCAAAAATTTAGGAAGCCTCAATTGAATTCATCTCCAAATCAGAAACAAAATCTGAATCCGTTCAGGAGAAGCAATCGCGCCTGTCGGTCGACCGGGCCGGTCGACCGATAGGACCAACCAAGAGCCAAGTTGTGTCAGTCAGTCGACCGCACCGGTCGATCGCTTTCTTTCCACAGTCGACCAAGCGGTTGACCGAGCTGCGCCTGTGCACGTCGTGCACGCCGGTCGACCGGGTGGTCGACCTGACCCTATTCTGGCACATGCTGCAGACTGCCTCCTCACTCCTTTTGGCTTCCGATCTCTGTGCTATATTTCCGATGAGTTAAAAAAAAAACTCTTCGGATGTCATTTATTTCCTCTTATCTCCTCTCTCCCTACACTAATTGATAAGCAAAATTTAAACAATACATGTAACTATTGATTAAACAAATACCAACCATTGAAACCATTATAATTGTCCGACATAAGAACTTGGACGCGTTGGAATTTATAAATAGTAAATTCATCGTCTCTCAAAAAATTAGAGGTAGAAATATTCGCAATAGTAACAATAGTTGTTCAACTGTGCGTAAACTAAAAATATATCACAAGTGGCCCTTCAGTCATGGACCTAATCAACTTACAATGATAAGAGTTTCAGTAGAGCCCATAATCATCAGCCCTTCAAGAATGTAAACAAACATAAAGGAAGTAATACTCGGAGGCCCAACTGGAGCCCAAGCCAAGATCTTACAGCAACCAAGTAAAAACCTAAAACTAACCGAATGCAATTATAAAAATACCTTTGATCGGACTACCAATGCAGGATCTCAAGTAAAAAAGGCTCTCACTCTATCTATTATCTCTTATCTATTGATTCTACATTCATTTCTATTCCTTTCTTACAACTTTTATCGCCATCTTGGAGGAAGATGTTGAGGTGGCTCTCAACTCCTTAACAGATCTTGCCTCCTAGGTAGGGTGGATTATCCACTGGGGCTGGACCGGGCCCCTGGTCAGCTCCGGCACGGCCCAAAAGTTTTCTGGCTTTGTTTTAGGCCCCAACACCGGCCCTCGGGCTTTATACAACCAGCCCTAACCTGGCCCTCAGGCCTACGGTTCGGCCCTCGGACTTTCTCACACACACACACACACACACACACACACACACAGAGAGAGAGAGAGAGAGAGAGAGAGAGAGGGGAAGAGCGAGCACAAGCATGAGAGATAGAGGCGCGTGTCGAGAAAGAGAGAGGCGCGAGAAGAAAGAACGAGAGAGACGACAGAGAAAGAGAAGAGAGAGAATTGGTCGCAATAGAGAGAGAAAATGAATCGCTTGCGACTTGGGGGGGGGGGGGGGGGGGAGACTTTTGTAAAGGCCCGAACTAGGTCAGGACAGGGTTTAAGATAAGCCCCGACCTGAAAATAGAAACAGACTTAACAATCGGCCACAACCCTGATCCAATTATTAACAGGGTCAGGGCCGAGGCCGGCTCTAACCCATTGTCATCCCGACTTGTAAGCAAAATAACCCTAGAGTTCAAGTAAAGAATGTTGAGTGGAGTTGCCAAATCTACTTCATCACTGTTTTCTCAAAATATCCATCTCAGCCCGTGTCATCATATCCAAAAAAAATTCAGCTTAAAAATGTAATGATTATTAGGCCTACTAAAACAATATTGTTCTGTGTAAGGATGATAATTCAATATCAACATCGGGCCTCATCCCCGGCTTTAAAAAGTTTGGGGCTTTAGTTTCGGTCCTAACCCCGGCTCTGAGTCTTAACTAAGTTGGCTCCAACCTCGGCCCTAGGGCTTTGGGGCCGGGCTTAAGGCCTTTCGGCTGGCCCACGGGTTTTTACCTTTACTTTTTCATTTTCTTCTCATCTTTTGAGAGAGAGTATGATATTGAACATAAGTATCTGATTCTCGCTCATGCATTTCGTCAAATAAGATATGAGCATACATAATTTCAATACAATCCCACATAAGTGACAACAAAACAAAACCCATGGTATAAAACTCAGAGTTAAAAATATTTAAAGAAGTTAATAATAAAACTAGCATAAATTAAAATTAGAACCACAATAGTCACCTTCATATAACTACAATTAGACATTATTTACATCTCACAAGCTCGAACAATATACATATACTAATTAAAGTAGGTAAAGAACAAAAAACTACAACTATACAAGGGTCGGGTTTTATGGGCTTTTTGAAGCTTTTATAAGAGCTGGGGCTCGGGTGGCGCCAAGGTCGGCCTGAAAACTTTGGGGCCTTATTTTCAGCCCCAATCCCCGCCAATTATTGACCCGGCCGGGTGCAGGTTCGGGCCGGGGGCCTATGGGCAGGCCCCAACCCATTATCATCCCTAATATGTGGTGCTTAATTACTGTTTGTACTTTGGAGTTATAATGGATCGGGCGGGGTCTATCATAAATAGATCTACTTAAAGTCTCGCTCAAGGCCCGTTGAAATTCATTAACCTAATGGGCCGAATCCAAATAATATATAATATATAATATATTGAGTAATGCATTAAACTACAGCCTTTAACTAGGCCAACAGAAGACAGGTGTAAGTGGAGCCTTTGATGCATACATCTTGTGTTTTCTGAGATCAGAGATGAACTGATAGTACATATGCTTCGCAAGCTTCCAAGTCGCTCTGTAACTTAATGATAGTTTGCTCATCTAAAACCCTCATCAACAATTTTGTTTCTTATCCAACCTGCAGGAATCAATAGAAAAAGCAAGTCATGTATGATACACCAGATCTTACTTGGTTATCGATAGAGTGAGAGATACTTCATTCATTGAAATTGGTGTAACTTCTATCCCCTTTGATCCGATAATAAAATAGATGAAATAAATTTAAAACTGGATTTTTGTTCAAGAGTGAAATCTTATTCTAAATGTTCATATTTGATTCATCCTTCGAAACCAAATCATCAACAGTATGTGAAGAAATAGGATGAATTGAGAAGGTTATTTTGTAAATATGTAATTATCTTGAATATAATTTTTTTATTTTTCCGAACATCTGAAAGAGACAAAAAAAAACATTTTATTTTTTCTTCAAATATTTTAATTTCTGGTAGACCTCTCTTAATAAGACTTAAAGCTCATATGAAGTTGTGACCATTAGGGGTTCGAATTAGGGCGGGTCGGCCCGGAACCCGCTCGGACCCATCCCGTGCGGGTCCGGGCCCTCAGCCGGAGACAGGGGCAGCAGCTGCAGAGCCGGAGTCTCGAATAGTAGCGCCTAAGGAGTAACCCGCTAGAAAGAGTCAGCAAGCCGTGGCCAAACGTTCTCGTGGCTCTGCTTCCAAGGGTGAGCCTAGCCCAAAGAAGGCCAGGAGGGAATCTGAGGCTGAAGCTTCGATGCTCGAAGTAGTTCCTCCTGTTGTTGAGGAGCAGGGGGAGGAGGAAGTCCCCGTCCTTCGCTCTCGAGGTCTGCACAGTAGGGGTCCCGTGATCCTAGAGGAGGGAGAGCTCGCGGGTGAACCTGTCATGGCTGAAGAGGTCGAGCAATCCGAAGTTGACTTGGTGAGGAGGGATGATGTTGAGATTCCCAGAGTCTCTCAGCCTGGACCTTCTTCAGTTTATGGGATAAGGGAGGAGGTGCAACAACCTGGGTCTCCCAGTGTAATGATGCCCACCTAGTGGGTTATTGGACCCAGCCCTACTACCAGGGTACTAAGTGGTAAATCCTCGATCGTTGAGACCTCCTGTGTTGAGTTGTCATCTTCATCGTCTAAAGAACATGGATATTATTCTGGTGAGGAAGTCGATTTTGGCGATGAACCCGCTCTCCTGACACAAGCAAATTCTCACATATCTCAAAGGAAGAGATACAGGGGTACGTCCCTGCGATGGTTTCGTCGATAGCAGGAATTGCCGTTGCTGAAGGTATTTCCTTTGTCCTCATGAACTGGTTCTCCATGAAGTTAGGAATGAGTTCTAATATTTCCTTTTGACTTTCCCCTACAGGTTTGGCTGCCAGTAGTGAAGTCACAACTTCTTCTCATATTGAGGAGACGATCCAAGAGCTGGTCCAGCATGAGGACCTTGAAGCTCCTGCTACCGGGATGCCTTATGAGGGTGCAACCTCGAGATCGGGGAGCCCTCATCCCCAAGTGGCTTATCCAGGGATTTGTCATCTTCAGATCCTCAACTTGGTAAGAGAAAACTGACGTGTTGGATACTGTCTTTTTCATTATTACCACTGACATTTAATGTTGTGGTTTGTAGAGAGCACTGGGGTAGCTCAAGTAGAGGATCCTGCGGTAAGCATTGGAGCAGAGTTCAAACTTTAGCCAGTGAACCCAGTGCTGTAGAGTTTGTTGCTGCTTTTGTTACAGTGGAAGCTGCTACAACAATAACTCTGGAGGTATTGGTGACGACCTCAGTGTCGGACGAGCCTGTTGTCGGCCTCACCCCTACACAAGTTGAATTAGTTCCTGACTCTCGTTTTGTCACGAAAAGGGGGTCCGGGAGTGCATCAGTAGGGTTGTCTCCAGTTACTGACATCATGGAAGAACTAGCGCGTCAAATGGTGCAACAATTTTTTGCTTCCATGAAGTCCTGTATCGACTCGGTCCTTTCTGGGGACAGTTCCTTCGAGTTTGCCTGGATGCTTCTTGAGAATCAGATCAAGAACATCAGTCACACTGGAAGCCCTTCGCAGGTTAGGGCGTATCTGGTGCTAGTCGAATAGCTGGGGAGCTGTCTGAAGGAGCTAAAGGCCTTGGAGAATACTAGCTCAATGGAAGAGGCTCGGTCGACACTGAGTAAGCTCCTCACTGCTCAGGAACATGAGCGAAAGGATATGGAGGGGCAAATAGCTGAAGAAGCCTGTCATCTCCAACACTTCCAAGCTGGCTACCAAAGACTGGTTGGCGATTCAAAGGAATCTGAAATCGTCATCCAAAGTGCAGAGCAAGTTATCGCCACTACCCGGATTACTATTACTAGGGCGCAAGCGTTGATTGAATCCAATGAGTAGAAACTTGCTGTTGCCAGAGAAAAAGTAGAAGGACTAGAAACTATTAAGATGCAGGTTCAAGAAAACCTTGTTGCTCATGTCTCTAGATTGGAGTCTCTTCTGGCACAATTGGCTACGAAGATATTTTTACCAGAGGAAGAGTTGCGGTCCAAGCTTTGGCGGAAGCTGAACGGGCACATCAGTACGAGATGTAACGCCTCGGGAACGAATCCATTCTTTGACGAAGCATGATTATTAGCCTTCTTTTCCTTTTTGTATCGTCCCATTTTTTATAACACTCTATTTGTCAAATAAGAGTGTTTGTATTACTTTTATTATTTTTTAGTCAAATAATAAAAGTTCTCAAATTCTTGTCTCATCTTGATCCTTTCAGACTCTTTGCTACTTGGATGAACTCAGCTTTCATAGTCGCACTCCTTGACTGTTTGTGAAAATGTTGTCCTTAGTCGTTTTGATAGGGTACATCCATGAATAATAAACTCAGGATGCGCTGAGTTCTTAATCAAGACGCGGCTCTCATTTGTAATAAAGACCGGATATGAGAAACGCGACTCTGAACCATTGGTGGAGACACAGTTTTGGCTCATTAAGAAAGACGCGCGAATCTCAGCTATTTAGCAGGGACGCGGATCTAGCTCGAGAGAAGCGTAACTCTGGCCCCCTGAGAGGACGCGGCTCTGAGATGTGAACCTGCGTTCTTGATAAAGGAGACGCTGCCTTCGAGTTTGTGGAAGGACGCGACCCTTGAGTCCATGCAAGAATGCGAACTTTAGGACGCAACTCGGAATTGTTGTGTAACGCGGCTCTGGATCACTAAGAGGACGCGGCTCTGGATCGCTTAATGAGACGCGACTGTGGTTTTAAATGAAAGGACGCGGCCTTTAAGTCTGTCCAAGAACGTAGACTTTGGGCCGCAACTTCATTTCTTTAAATAGACGCGAACTCCAGGATGCAACTCTGAATTATTGTGTAACGCGGCTCTGGATCACTAAGAAGACGAGACTCTGGATCGCTTAATGAGACGTGGCTGTGGTTCTATATGAAAGGACGCGGCCTTTAAGTCTGTGTAAGAACGTGAACTTTGGGACGCGACCTTCATTTCTTGTAAATAGACACGAACTCCAGGACGCAGCTTCCAAGGCGTCACATGCAATCCGTCTTAAAGATCTTGTTGAATCTTTTAATGCCAAGTCGGTGTTGACGGTTGGGGACTTCTGTCATTTGATGTTTCCCGAAGTGGCAATCCACGTGTCAGCTCCTTATTGGACTTGATACTCATGCAGGTATTTAAGCGGATCGCTTTGATTTTTATGCCACTAATTACAAGCCTTATGACTTGTCTATAAATAGGCCCCACCACCTTAACAGTCCATTATTTAGACTGTTTCCCTTTGAAAGCATGTGCTCTGAAGGTCTTCGTCTTGATTTGACTATCTTCCCTTCAAGAGGATGTGTTCTAATGAACAATAAGAACTCAAAACTTTCATGCTTTCTTTTAATCTTCTCCGAAGATTATCACTGTCAAGTGATTTCAAGATCAAAAAGTATTGCTTTAAATGCATTTATGGCCCCGCCTTGGTGAACAAAGTCCAACTTCTAGAGATTATTCCCTGGGTAGGAGCTATTTGGCGCCATGAAATACTCAATCCTACTGAGTTTCTGTTTTCCTGTTCATTAAAGAAATTCGACCTTTTTGATCTTCTCTTGAAATCCGATTGATGTGCTTATGTTTCGGTAGATGCGTACTTCAGACTTCTTGATGAAGCGTGAGCTGACTGACTTTAAACTCTGTGCTTGGATCTTGAAACGCGAGCTTTGTACATGAAGCTTGAGTTTGAGGTTTTTGACTTAGAGAACTCTAGCTTTTTTGAGAACTCTGGACTTGAATGTGGCAACCCCTGTATCTCAAATGCGGGTGTGGCGAATTCTACGTCTGAGTTACCTCGCGTCTTACATCTCGGACGCAGGTCTTAAACCAGACTGAGTTCGGATCCATATTCTCTGCATTGGTTAACTCCGCGTCTGAAGTTCATGACTTCAGTCTCGCATTTGCACCTCAGATTTTCTGTTCCTGTTTTGACAGAATTTTAACCTTTTGGTTTTTTCTTTTTGCAGGTTCTGGCAGTCTCAGTCAATCTTCTGCGTCTTTGCTGGGCTCATGGGAGAATATTTTGACCGGCAAGCCTGTTCGGTCGGCGAGTTCTCGGGGAGTTAGAGCTCCTATTCATAGGCAAGCTTAGTTCATGGGACCAACTGGCCCGTTCAAGCTCTCGAGAAGTCAGAGCTCCTGTCCATTAGGCGAGGAGGATTCACGTGGTTAATGACATCCGTCTAGGCCTTATTGGACATGATGCACCAGCAAAGCCCTGGGTTCGTCATGGTCACAGTGGGTATGGTGGTGGGTATGGTGTCCTTGCAGGTCACGGGAAAGAGGACGTCACCAGTAAGGTCTCAGATCTTCCCTTCACCAATCTTACTCAAAGGAGTGACAACGGCGAAAAGCCCATGCTCAATGGATGACTTTCTGGTGGTGGAGATGCTCATTAAGCGAAAGATTATGGCCCACACCAGTTGGTCGGGTGAAATCAGAATGCTCATCTGCATTTCGACCTTGAGAAACACCATTGTTCTCGGTTAGCGATGAGCTTCTTCAATGTTTACATCATGCATCATGATATAATCAGCACTTGATAGTCTCAACACTGATCAACTGTGATATGATTCAGTGGAGGAAGAGAGGAACCTTTCTTCGGCGTTCTCCCAAACATCTTGGATCTGGAGTGGTGTAAGTGTTTTAAGGAGTGAGTGCAACCTTTCACTGGGTGAGAGGGACTTCTTTGTACTCCTTTGTTGTAACACTCAATCTTATTGTATAAGAAAGCATTTTGTATCACTTTCATATGTTTGAATATCAATAAAAGTGACACTTTTTCTTGTCTTCTTATATGTCTTGAATTTTTTTTTAAAATCAGACTGATAGAAGTAGGAACTCTTGACTCGCTAGAAATGCGATAATTAACTTAACAAGTCAAAGTTGAGAAAAATTCCATTTCAGGAATTTAAGATTACTGTCAGAGGTGTGATATTAACTTGACAGGAACGTGGGTCAGAGGTGTGATATTAACTTGACTCAACGGGAATTTAAACTTCATTTGGAAAGACTGAAAATATCACTATCATAAGTGTAATATTAAACTTGACAGTGAAGATAATGCTAGAGGTGTAATTTTGAACTTGGCATTAGTCATCTCAACTTCGATAGAGAAGTTTGAGGGGAAGTCATTGTCATAGTTATATTGTTGAACTTAAAAATGAATTGGACGCTAGAGGTGTGATGTTAAACTTAGCATCGCTCAATTCAGCTTCAATATAGAAGCCTAAGGAAAAGTGACTATCAGCAGTTTAATATTGAACTTGGCAGCAACTTAATCACTGTTAGAGGTGCAGTGTTAAACTTAATAGTAATCTGTCAGATGTTTAATATTAACTTGAATGAAATTGGTTTGCGATAGGAGCAATTTTGAAAACTTATCATTCTATTGATGAGAATTGACAAGTGAAATTTGAAATGTCTGAGATGTAATTTTGAACTTGACAAGAATTGGTTTGCGATAGGAGCAATTTTGAGGACTTGTCATTCTATTAATGAGAATTGACAAGTGAAATTTGGAATATCAGAGGTGTAGTGTTCACTTGACAAATTTGACGATTTGTGACTCCATGTAGAGGAGAGACAAGTGAAGTTTGTACTCGCTGGGGAGTATTGAAAATTTTCATTATCAGAGGTGTAGTGTTAATATAACAATAATTGCACTCGTGGACCTACCACTCTATGGAAGAGAATTGGAAGGGAATTTTGGTGGAAAGTGAAATGAATTGTCAGAGGTTTAATATTAATGTGACAATCGTTGATTTCCTAGAGATAAGGGAGATTCGTCGTTAGAGGTGTATTATTAACATAATAGCGAGGATTTTTATCAGAGGTTTAATATTAACTTAAAAGAATCCACTGGGGACTGGGAAATTCGACTTGTCATAGATTTACTGTTAACGTGACAAATCCCAGCTCATTTTGTTAGAGAAATGAACACAGGTGTTTTTGTAGCTCTACCACTCTATGGGTGAGAATTGGTAGGAGATTTTGGAGGAGAGGATGGGACCAAGTCCCTTAGGATTTTTAGCATACCCTCAGCTATCAAAGGATTTGGTGTGCCTTTACCAACTACCATTTGAGTTGGGTTAGCCATACTATCCCCTCAGCATGATGAGTTGTCGAAGACTTATGTTAGACTTAAAAGCCAACATTTTCCTCTATCCTTAGCCGCCGGAGACGTCGGATATCTATAGAAGAGTAACCAAGTTAAAACCGAAGTCTTGCATTTTGTTTCTTCCTCAATATTTACATCATGCATCATGATGTAACGGCGGTCGATCAGATCGACGCTGACCGATCGTAGTGTGATCCGTTGGAGGAAGAAAGAAGTTCTTCTTTGACGTTCCCCGAAATATCTTGGATTTAGAGTTTTGACCAGAAGTGTAATATTAACCTGATCAAGAGAAGAATGCTATCAAGGATAGTATTTCTTTAAGAATTTGCCGTTGATCGGCATCATAAGCGTATCACTGTCTGGGGTTATAAGACGGTATGCTCTATTTGAGTAGACCGACTCCACTACAAATGGTCCTTCCTATTTAGGTTGGAATTTTTCTTTTGTCTTATGTGTCATTACCATGGGTCTTCTGACGGCTAAGATAAGGTCGCCTTTCTTGAAAGTCCGCTCCTTGAATTTCTTGTTGAAGGCTCTGGTAATTCGAGCTTGATAGAGCTCGATTTGCTGTTGAGCTTGCAGACGTTTATCATCCAAAGCCTCCAGCTCTTGGAGTCGCAGTCGATGCTTCTCTTCATTTGTCATCTCTGCCGTCAGGGCAATGCGTAGAGATAGGTTTTGGATTTCTAATGGGAGTACGACTTCACACCCATATACCAAGGAGAATGGTGTAGCTTCGTTGGAATTCGAACTGTCGTGCGATAGGCCCATAAGCATTCACCTAATTTTTCGTCCAGTCGCGTTGGCTTTTTGAGACGAATTTCTTGAGAAGTTTTTCAATAGTCTTGTTGAAAGCTTCTGCAAGGCCGTTAGCAGCTGGGTAGTATGCCGTTGAGGACACACTCTGGATTCTGAAATTGTTGCAGAATCTTTGAAAAGCTTGACTGACGAACTGGGGCCCATTATCATGGACGATCCGTCGTGGCACACCAAAGCGATAAAGGACGTGATGTTTAACGAATTTGATCACGTCAGATACTTTTACCTCCCTCAAGGGAATAGCTTTAGCCTATTTAGAGAAATAATCAGTTATAACTAAGATGAACCGATGTCCTTTGGATTAAGGTGGGCTGATAGGGCCACCACGTCCATTTCCCACATCTCAAATGGCTAGGTTGAGGCTGTAGAGTGAAGATATCCTGGTGCTTGATGGATGAAGTCACCATAGACCTGACAGGTGTGACATCGTTTGGCGTAAGTGATGGCGTCAGGGATCATCTTAGGCCAATAATATCCCAGTCTTCAGAGTCGATCTCCAAGCTTCGGACTAGGCCGTTGAGCTCCACACAAGCCGTCATGCGCTTCTTTGAGTACTTCCTGTGCCTCCTTTTGTGACAGGCAGTGGAAGAGCATCCCATCATGCGATCGTCGATACAGTGTTCGCGTGGTCACGTTGTAGTAAAATTTGGGGGCTTTCTTTCTAATGGCAGTTGCCTCTTTGGGATCATCAGAAAAAATGTCGTACAGTGCATAGTCGATGTACGGAAACCGCCAATCCCTGAGTTTTGGATCTATTGAAGTCTCTAAAGCTTCTTTGACTAGATAGTCTCTTGTCGACTTTTGGTGATCTTCAAAAGCAAATCTTAGGCAGTACAGTCATGGCTATAGATGAGTATTTTCTCTACTACTCCAGCTAGAAGAGCTAAGGAAGTAGAGAGAGATGCCAGTGCATCTGCATGCGCATTTTGCTGGTGAGGCACATGATCGATGAAAAAGTTTTTGAATCTCTTGGCCATGTGAATAGTTGCATTGTAATAGGGTATTAAGTCTTCATGTCTGACTTCATACTCCCTGCGAACTTGGTTAACGATTGTTTAGTGTCACTGTATGCTTCGAGATTTTTAACGCCAATCTCATCGACGATTTGCATTCCGATAAAGAGAGCATTGTATTCCGCTACATTGTTAGAATATGGCTCAGTTAATGAGAATGCACCGGAGATCATGTAGCTCTGTGGGGAGATAAGTACTACCCCACTCCTGCTATGTTTTTTCCTCGCGGACTTGTTATCAAAGCGCCATCAAAGAAAAGTTTCCACACTTGATCTTCAAAAGATGTCTGTGTAAGACAAACTTCAGCGACCTCATCTGAGAGATCCTCATAAAGTTCGGTCGCTCTCGGATTGGATGTTCAGCTAGGCAATCTGCCACCGCTTGTCCCTTCACAGCCTTTTGTAGTAAAAAGTGCATCTCATATTGGGAGAGCAGTATGGCCCATTTTGTCAGTCGACCATTTAGCGATGATGGCTTTGTCAAAAGTAATCTTAAAGAATTGACTTTTGATACGACATGTATGGTTTTTCCCATCAAGTAATATCGCATTTTCTGGATGGTGAACACCAACGCCGAACATTGCTTTTCGATCGGGTTGTACCGATGTTCGGCTCCAATCATAGTCTACTCAAATAGTAGATTTCCTGCTCGTGTCCTTGATCATTATTCAGAGCTAGCAAAACTCCTAAGGAATGATCCATCGCTCGAACATATATCAGGAAAGGTTTTCCTAAAACTGGAGCTGTAAGGACGGGTGGTTACATGAGGTATCATTTAATTTTTCTCAAACGCTTATTGGCAAGCATCGTCACAAATGAATGAGGCACCCTTCTTTATTAATTTGGTGAAGGGTCGACATCTCCCCGAGAAATTTGAGATAAACCTCCGGATGTACGCTAATCGCCCATGCAACCCTCTAAGCTCTCTAAGATTCCTTGGAGGCTGCATTTTCTGGACAGCACGGACTTTCTCTGGATCGAGGTAGATTCCTTTGGATGTCACCACAAATCCTAGGAATTTACTGCTGGCTACCCCCAGGAAGGATTTGGTGGGGTTCATCTTCAATTGATACGATGTTCGGCTCCGATCATAGTTCTACTCAAATAGTAGATTGCCTGCTCGTGTCCCTGATTATTATTCTAGGCTAGTAAAGCTCCTAAGGAATGATCCATCGCTAGAACATATATCAGGAAAGGTTTTCCTAAAACTAGAGCTGCAAGGAAGGGTGGTTGCGTGAGGTATTGTTTAATTTCCTCGAACGCTTGTTGGCAAGCATTGTCCCAAATGAACGAGGCACCTTCTTTATTAATTTGATGAAGGGTTGGCATCTCCCTGAGAGATTTGAGATAAACTTCCGGATGTACACTAATCGCCCTTGCAACCCTCTAAGCTCTCTAAAATTCTTTGGAGGCTGCATTTCCAGGACAACACGGATTTTCTCTGGATCGAGGTGGATTCCTTTGGATGTCACCATAAATCCTAGGAATTTATCGCTGGCTACCCCTAAGAAGGATTTGGTGGAGTTCATCTTCAGCTGATGTGCTCGCATGATGTCAAATACCGTCTTCAGATCCATTATGTGATTACCCTTGGTGCGACTTTTCACTGCAATATCGTCGATGTAGCATTCCACTGTTTTACGCAAGTGCTTGTTAAAAATTGCATTTATAGCCCTCTGATACGTTGCCCCCGCGTTCTTTAATCCGAAGGGCATGACAGTATAGAAATATACCCCAATGGTAACATGAAAGAAGTATGTTTTTCATCATTAGGGTACATTTTGATTTGATTGTACCCTGAGAATCTATCCATAAAGGACATTCGTTCAAACCCACAAGTATTGTCGATCATGACATCCGTGATTGGGAGAGGGAATTCGTCTTTAGGACAGGCCATTTAAATCGTGAAAATCAATGCAAACCTGGATCTTCCCATTTTCTTGGTAACGGGGACGATATTAGCTACCCAATCGGGGTATTGTTCTCCCTGATGAAGCCAAAGTCTATGAGCTTTTTAACTTCTGACTGGATTGCTTCCATTATTTTCAGACAGAACCATCGCTGCTGTTGTTTGACTAGTTTCACATCCGAATTGATATTGAGGTGATGCATAGCCACCTGAGGGTCAAGCCCAGGCATATCCTCGTAATTCCAAGCGAATACATCTATATACTTCCGCACAAGAGATCAAATCTTCTCTCTTGAACGGTGATAAGCTTTCACTCATAAAGATGGGTCTAGGATCAGCCTCGTCTCCCAGATTAATCTGGGTGACCTTATCTTCTGTGGGTGATTCGTATTGTTCGAAGCAAATATCCCAGAGAGTGTTTAGGTGTTTGATCCAAGGATCTGTATCCGACTGGATCATTTCTTCATCTCCATCTTCCAAGTGGCTTGTTGAAGTCATATTTACTGAAAGTTCTTTGAAGATGTTGCCGACACTGACATCTGACTCCCACGATGATGTGTCTGACGAGTGATTATGGTATAATAACTCTTCAGACTCAGAGGCTGATGAGATTGGAGTTGACACATAGCCCAATCCCCTGCGAGTTCGATGATAATAATCAGGTGTTTTTCTTTTTGGAACGAAAGATCAAATTAGTGTTCTTTCCTTTGCCGAAGTTCAAACCAGGGCCACTTGTTAGATCATATCCCATGTTTTCCATCATTCTGAGTACATTTGGCTCATAATGAGAGAACTGAGGAAATTCGTTCTCACTTTTTGAGTCTTTGCGAGACTTCAATTCGGACTTAATTCTTCCGAAAAGAATTGATTTTTGGCCTTTGCGTCTTGTTGGGACCATGAATACTGATTCTTGTGCATCACCGACATCTTGGTACGTTTTGAGGGATGACTTCATTGGTACATGCAATGATGTCAGAGCATCCATTGCCGACCAGGGGTCATTATCCACCTCAGTACTAGTGTCTGATGGCACTGAATCAGAAGCAAATATAGAAAAAATAAGCCAAATTCAACTCTTTAATAATATACCACTCGTCTACATCATCAGCGGTGTTACTAACATCGAGCTTATTAATGTTCATTACAAGTGGACTTAATTCGCACATGCACTCTTCTTCCACCTTTGGCTCAGTGTCAGCTTCATTACCAGAGTCTAGTTCCTCTGGCTGTGAATTTTCGTTTATCTTCAGAGAATCCTGATATAGGAGGGAGTCCGTGAAATAGTTCTCTACCCCCTTGAACGGATGCCTTTCGGCAATTAACGTTCGAATTTTCCCACTTCCGTCGATGTACTTCATGACTTGATGGAGAGTGGAGGGGACGATGGAATTACGATGAGTCCACGGTCATCCGAGCAACAAATTGTACGAAGTGTAGGCGTCGATTATATTGCACATCACATTAGATCTTAGATCCCCAATTTGACATTTGAGCTTGATCTTCCCCATTGGACGCGTACCGTTGGCATTGAAACCATAGATGGTAGTGTGGCGCTCAATCGGTCGGTGAGGATCCCTAAGTGTTGCATGACCCGGCGAGGCATGATCTCAACGCGGATCCTAGATTTACCTGAATGCGGCTCACTTCAGATAATCCAATGTACCCTGTGAAGTACTGATTGGTCGCTAATGTTGCATATTTAGTAACATATTTTCATACTTATTATAGAATAAAATCTGCATTGTCCTAATTAAATGTTTAATTTATTTGCAGGCCCATTCCTTAAGGAGACGAAGAGAAATGAGCCCAAAAGCCCACCAAAATTCTGAATTAAATCAGAATTAATTCGAGCTCACTGAATCAGGGCAAAATCAAGAGGTTAAAACCGGTTGAGAAGAATCCTCTCAGAATCGATCGGTTAAAGCCAAGAATTAAAGACCATTTCGTCACAATACTGGACTCAAACGAGAAAACCAACTGAAGATAAAAGCAGAAGAAAAAAGCAGGGAAACCCACCAACAGGGTGTGGCCACCTGGCCGCGGAAACGAGGCAAATGCCGCGTTTCCGCGACTGTTTAGTGGTTGTTGGGGGAGCGTTTGCTCCCCCAATCTTCCCGGGATTCTCCTCGTGTGGGTTATGCCTATAAATACAGGTTTCAGCTGAGGAAAAAGGGACGACCATGCAGAGATAGGATTTAGCTGTTGACACTTAAAAAAAGACAAGATTCTTATTGGTCCGAACAATGTCTAAACTTGTTGATATTTACAAAAGACAGGTGACAGACAAGCTGAAGACCAGTTTTCACCCATCTCCGAGGGACAAGGAAGCAACTTGGACTCCACTGATCCAGCAAGCAGACAATGAACCCGGATTGTTTCTAAACAGATCTCAGCAGGTCTAAGGTGCTAGCACTTAGTATCACACGAGCCCAAAGGGATAGCCTCGCTTGAGAGGCTAATATCACCCAACTTTGCCTCGAAGCCATCCAAAGCCTCGCCAGGAAGCTAACTCGCATCTTCGCCACAGAAGACTTCCAGCTCCGCCAAAGGGTTTCTTTCGGACTTCGCCAGAAGCTGCCTCTAGCTCCGCTATGAGCTCAATGAGGGCAGCTCCGCCATTGGTCTGCTATGGTCAACCTTTGACCAATTAAATCTCCGATGAGATCAGATCTAATCAGATCAAATCCAATAAAGATCAAATCAGAGATCAAATTTGGCAGTTGATTGCCACAATCTCTTGATTCTCCTAAAACGAGTAAGAAGATCAGGGGAAATCCTCCAACGATATGGAAAGGATCAAGAAGATCAACCGACCTGCCAATTCTAGCTTCGCAGAAGCTGATCTTAGCCTCGCAGCAAGGCTACTTTCCGGATTCAAACAGATTCGATTCAATCTGTTTCTATATTTTCAAGGGATGATTATACCCTTGCTCTCCCTATAAATAGCCCACCAGGGGTACAAGGAGAGGGGGACGATCTCCAGAAATAGGGCTGGATTTTCTGAGAAGACTCCACAAGCAGAGACTTCTTCAAAAAGCACCGTGTGCTCTCGAATTCAGAGATCTTTTCGAGAATTGCTTTCTCTATCCAGGGTGTTGATACCCTAACGTCGTCCTTCCTCTCAAGGAATCTCCGGAATCAGGCGAGAAGGAATTCCTAATTGAAGGCGATTTTGAGAAGCAGCAAGAGGGTTCTACCAACCTTCTATTCTCTGATTCCCGGAACCAGGCGAGAAGGGAATCTCATCGCTCGCATCGTCAAAGGGACAAAGTGGTCGCGCGCTGACCAGGCTCCTATCGGCACACTTTTTCAGAATCCCTGAGGAGATCTACTTGTAATCTTTTTAAGAATACTTGTAATTTAGCTCCTCAAACTCTTTTTGTAAGTTTTTCCCTTTGCAAACATAATGGAAAACAACATGGCGACTCCGCTGGGGACTGTATTCTCCACTGCCGAGAATCAAGTGTCACAATGCGACGAACAGACCCTCGGGTCTAATTCTGAATTCAGAAAAGCCGGTGCAGCCAGAGCCTTTCTGGCTAAATCTTCAAGGAAAGTCTCTACGGAAACAGAAAAGGTTCTCTGCGAACCTACTGCGGTTATTTGGCGCAACAAGGAAGCACGTCGGCAGTCTGATTCCTTTACTTGTGAGAACTTGGTGGTTCAGTTCGATCAAGGAAGATTTGAAGAAGTCCTCTCTGGGGGTGGCCCAATGCTTCGAGCACGGAAGCATAGGAAGGTTTCCACGACCAAGGTTTCAAAGCAGAAACCGGAAGCAGAATTCTGCCAACACTCCTCAGCCTCGCGTGTGGCTAATCAGGTTCCTTGCGAACCTAAGTCTCCTCTATCAAGGCGGGTATGGAAGCCTAAACAGAAGTCTCCAACCGAAGCTTCAGGCGTAGCTACGCCTAAACCACGCCTCTCTCGCGAAGAAAAAGACAAGATGCCTGTCTGCTCCAATCATAAAGTCAAGACGGCAATCATACCGTCGCCCAATTCAAGAGCAGCAATGCCTTGTGCCAGCACCGTTCTTATGAGCGAAGCTACTGTACCACGGCATACTCACTGCGTCCATGGCCGCGAGGCTAGGGCCAGAGTATTATCTAAGGCAAATCCCTTTTGCAGCGGCATAATGGGTAAAGCACCACAGCGTGCTCCGCTCTCCAGTTCGTCAAACATTAAGCTCGCACCTGTTGGCGAAGCTAAAACTGAAGTACTATTCAGTGCTAATCCCTTCCGCAGGGACAAGAGGAACGGAACATCGTCCTATGTACGCTTTAGAAAGGCCTCTCCACAGGATTATGTAGGCTCCCATGGGCCTGACTTGGGGGAATTCTTGGCGAACAAGCGGAAGTCGGTGTCTTTCCGACTACTTCCCCCTGTTGTCAACAAAGGGGATGCCAGCTGGTGACCGTCCACTCAGTCCATTGCCGGCTGGGACCAATCCCTGCCACTTTTCCAGGCCGACGAACGGTCTTTGATCGGCTGTCTGTACATCTCCCTATGAAGCATCGCAGAAGAAGCACCTCACGAGATCCAGCCTCCGCATCCGTCAACATGACCAGAAGAGGACGAGAGTCCCCAGATCCAGACTACAGCCCAGGCTTAGGCGAAGTCTTGGTGCATGACGAAGGTGTTTTCCAAAACACCAGATCCAGGGTGGCAATACCCTACAGTTACGAGTAGCCTTCTTCCTCGACGGCCCAAGCCTCGTCACAGCCCAGGAGATCACTCCAATCATCGGACGAAGAAGATGAAGATAGTGGGTACGCTTCTTCGGCGACAGTTAGCTCGGTGCGAACAGACAGAGCATCAGTCAATATGGCTGATAACGTCAACGACGACCTTCGTCGGCGCCTGGAAGTTCAGGAGCAAACTTCCAGAACCCAGCAAGAAACTCTGGACAACATTCAACAGATGCTCGCTCAACTCCTCAGTAACTGGAATAACAATGATGCCGGGAGCAATCACGATGAGGAGGAACACCTCAGCAATGAGCAGCCAAAGCCGGAGAAATCCAAGGAGGGTCCTTCCTTAGACGCTGAAGTCCTTAAGGGCCTCCAAGCTCAAATCGCATCCCTAACTTAGAGGGATGAATTAAAGAAGGTAGGGGCAGTCCGTCCTTATCCGCTGGAGTGGGATTCGGTGCCATATCCACTGAAGTTCAAACCACCAACGTTGCATGCTTATGATGGGAAGAGCTCGCCAAATCAGCACATCTATTATTTTCGGTCTCAGACTGGTAATGTTATAAGCAATGACGCCATCATGGCTAGGCTGTTCATTGGCACATTAAAGGGGGTGGCATTTGACTGGTTCTGAAGTCTTCCCCCAGGCTCTATCAATTCTTGGATCGATCTGGAAATTCGGTTCCTCTCTCGTTTCTATGAGGACGATACCGAAGTGACCATGAACAAGCTCCTCTCCACTGTGCAGAGGAAGGGCGAATCTGTCCGTGACTACATTGAATGGTTCGGAAATTTGTCCTTGATGTGCCCAGCAGGGATGCCATTACCCATGCTCTTACAGAGATGCAGACACAACTTCTTAGACCAAGTGGAAGTTCGCATGGGGGCTGTCAAAGCCCACACTTGGAAGGAATTGGTCGAACAAGCAGAGATAGCTGAGAGTCGGCTAAAAAGTTCGAACCATCCGCCCCTAGAGGCAAGTGGGGGACAAACAACAAAGAGCGTAGCGACCTACCGCAATCTTCTCAAGCTAAAGGCAAAGAGACTATGTCTGTGGAGTTATCCGGAGATGTGCAGTTGAAGGCCAAGAAGAGCGACTTCAACAATCAGGAGCCTAAGTTTCCTTCAAAGCAGTACTCCTTCAAAGACGATCAGGTGGTCACGATATTCCATCTGCTCCACAAAGGGAACAAAATGAAACTGCCAGATGCTCGGCGTCCCAATGAGATAGGGCGCACAAACGACCCTAAATACTGCCTCTACCACAGGATGATCCACCATCCTTCTGACAAGTGTTATGTCCTCAAGGACAGAATACAAGCCCTGATCGATGCCGGGTTCTAACATTAAAGACGGAGCAGAAGAAAGTCACTGCCAATATGGTGACTCTTGAGTTCGGCAGCACCCAAAAGGTCACAGTTCCTGACGGGACCTATCCAGCCCCTGTGCCACGGTTGGAAGTCAAGCATCCTTCAGCAACAACTCAAAACAATAAGGGTCTTGTTCCCTTAACATTGGAGACAGGAGAAGTCATGTGGATACACCCAGACCTCGTCCAAGACGAACAGCGGGATTCAAAGGAGCCCAACTCAAAGGGCAAGTCTTGCAGTGTCATCTCCATCCTGCCAGACGACGGCAAGCTTACATCGGCTTCCCTCAGTGATTCAGAAGGAGAAAAGCTTGCTTGCACGGCGCAAGCCGATACGCCTCAAGACGGGCACCCGATCCGGAAAATCATACTTGAGGCAGTATGAAAAGTCTACTGACGAGATACAACGGCAAACGACGTCAGTACCAATGTCAGCATCCACTCCAATCCCAACCAAGGGAAAAGAGAAGCCTAAGGAGGTACGATTCGACCACGTGTTGAAGAAACCACCAGGACAAGGGTTTAATACGCCCTTTCGGTTTGATATATTGGCCCAGCTGGCTAATATCCCGGCTCGTATCACAATACACGAGCTCCTTCGTCTCTCGAAAGAGACAAGAGAAGCACTCAGGGATGCGCTGGCTAATTCAGAATCATTCCTGACATGCATACCAGAGGTCCCTAACGAAGACATTCAGTCTCCTTGCCCAGAATGTCATCATGCACAATCAAAGGTGCCTGCTATTACATTCACAGCGGAAGATATGCTTCTCAAAGACAACAAGCACGATCGACCTCTGTACTACACCGGATATATCGGCTCAACGTGCATTGAAAGAGTACAAGTCGACCCGGGGTCCGCACTCATCATCATCCCCAAAAGGCTTCTTTACTTCTTCGGCATACCACTGTACAAGTTGTCTGCAACCACTACTACAATATACGGTTTTAACGCCGGGAGCAGTCATCCACTGGGGAAAATTCGACTCCGTTGCAGAATCGGGAGCCTGAAGTCAGAAGTGACATGCTATGTCATTGACGCTGACACATCATATAACCTGCTGCTAGGACGACCATGGATCCATGCCAACTGGATCGTTCCCTCCACCCTACACCAATGCTTCAAATATGTCGAAGATGACGCAACAGTGCGAACTGTCTTTGCTGAAAAGCAACCATTCAAAGGGGTAGAAAATTACTTCACTGACGCTCTCTTGTATCAAGATGCCGGTGAAACACCCAAAGAACCATTGCCGGATGATGATGAAAGTGGCAATGAAGTGGATTCAGAATCCGAAGCAGGCATGTCAGCCATTCTGATTGGTGAACCAATTATAGCATGTCTCAATAATCCCCTATGTAATACTCCTTCAGAGGATGAAGGTGAATGGGTAATTAATGATAATGTTTCTTTCGATTATCCTGCGAGTATTGGGCTGTTTGAATCCATTACGGATGGCTCTCTGCACATGCCCTTACATAAGCCGAGTGCGGCCAGCACGCCCATGGAATCCGCAGAAGGAGCCGTTTTGGTGATCCCGCCATCCAAAGAAGGTCAGTTACCGATAATCTTCGGTAGAACCCAACCACGGGGACCTACAGTTACAGATTCAAGTTCAGGTTCAGATACTCCACAGTTCTTCCATTACGCGCAGCCCGCGCGTCACATTATGAAGAAAATGGGATATAACTTGAAGCATAGAATGGGCCTGAACTTTGGAAAAGGAAGGCGCAGCTTGATGCGTAATTTTGTCCCAAAAGGGAAGCCTGCAAATTACTATGATAGTACACGCAGGGGGTTAGGGTATATTACACCCACATCATCAAAAACAGTTCAAGCCAAGGACGATGGATCAATTCCATCACATTCGGCCTCATCCTCCGAGTGGGATTCAGATATCAGTGTAGGAGGAATGTTCGAAGACCTCACTGTTAATATGACCTCAAGCAGTCAATTGGAGCCCGCAGAAGCCACTGATGAGGAACCATGGGCCCAGCAATTAAACCTCCAATGGGAAAGCGATTCGAACTGCGCGAACTACCTACTGAAGACAAGGTGATGCAGGTCAACTTGGGGAGTCAAGACTACCCTAAGCCCATCTTTATAAGTGAAAACCTATCACTTATAGAAAAGCAAGAATTGATAATGCTCATAAAAGAGTATATAGACGTCTTCGCATGGAGCTACGAAGACATGCCCGGACTTGATCCACAGGTCGCTATGCACCGTCTAAATATCAAGCCCAACGCCAAACCAGTCAAGCAGCAACAACGTCGGTTTCGCCCGAACATTATGGAAGCTATTAAAGCCGAAGTCCACAAGCTCATTGCATGTGGCTTCATCCGGGAGGAACAACATCCAGATTGGGTAGCCAACATTGTCGACGTCCTCAAAAAGAACAGGAAAATACAGATCTGCATCGACTATCGTGATCTCAACATGGCCTGTCCCAAAGACGAATTCCCACTGCCCATCACCGACGTCATGATTGACAACACATGCGGGTTCGAAAGGATGTCTTTCATGGATGGCTTTTCAGGGTACAACCAGATTAAGATGTATCCCGACGACGAGAAGCATACTTCGTTCCGAACACCATTGGGGGTATACTGCTACACTGTAATGCCCTTCAGACTGAAGAACGCCGGAGCAACCTACCAGCGGGCAATGAGTACGATCTTCCGTGATCATCTCCGAAAAACGGTAGAGTGCTATGTCGACGACATTGCCGTCAAAAGCCGCAACAAGAATGAACATCTTCGCGACCTGAGAACGATGTTCGACATAATGCGGGCTCATCAACTGAAAATGAACCCGACAAAATCCTTCTTGGGAGTGTCAAGTGGCAAGTTCCTTGGGTTTATTATCACATCAAAGGGATTCATCTTGACCCAGATAAAGTCAAAGCCATTCAGAACATGCATCCACCAAGGAACCTCAAAGAGCTCAGGGGCTTGCAAGGCAGGCTGGCTTATATCAGAAGATTCATTGCAAATCTCTCAGGCCGCCGTCAACCGTTCACCCGACTCATAAAAAAGGGTGCTTCCTTCGTATAGGATCAAGCTTGCCAGGAAGCTTATGAAGACATCAAGAGGTATCTCACAAAACCTCCAATCCTGGTGGCCCCTACATCAGGAAAACCATTCTTGCTTTATGTAAAAGCTCTGGACTACTCCCTCGGTGCCCTCCTCGCTCAAAAGGACGACAATGGCCACGAGCAGGTCATTTATTATCTGAGCAGAACTCTCATAGGAGCGGAATCTCGCTACAACCCTGTCGAGAAAGAGTGTTTAGCTCTCGTCTTCGCTGTTCAGAAGACACGACATTATTTGGTCAGCCAGACCATACATGTCATCTCCAGAGTAAACCCATTGCGTCTTCTTATGACGAAGCCAGGATCATTGAATTCAAGATTGGCTAAGTGGGCACTTTTATTGTCTCAATATGATATGATTTTCACCCCTCAGAAGGCGGTTAAAGGTCAGGCCCTTGCAGAGTTCTTGGCTGCTCATCCAGTTCCGGAACATTCAAAACTTCACGAAGATATCCCTGATGAAGTCTTCGAGTCTTATGCAACCTCAGAAGAGGAAGTGTGGCAGATGTTCTTCGATGGAGCATCGCGAATGGACCCTAAAGGCAAGATTATCGCCGGAGTGGGGGTTATGTTTATCTCCTCGCAGAACCATGTTCTTCCCAGAGCATTTTCTTCGACAGAATCATGCTCCAACAATGTAGCAGAATATAATGCTCTGCTCATCGGTCTTCAACTCGCCCAGGGAATGGGGTACGCTACCTTGAAGCCTATGGCGATTCAAAACTGATCATCAATCAGGTTAAAGGCGAATACGAGGTCCGCCACGAAGACTTGGTACCCTATTACCACACAACCATTGAATTGGCTAACCTATTTGAAGGCTTCTACATCGGGCACGTGTCTCGATCTCAAAATACCAAGGCAGACGCCCTTGCTGCATTAGCTACGATACTAGCCTTGCCAGCCGACACCGAGTATCACCTCACAGTCGCAACTCGACATCTTGTATGCTCCAAGCACATGCTAAGAACTCGAGAAGTTTATAATGTCTCCACGGATCTTGAACCAAGAGACTGGCGCTTTCCTCTCATCGACTATGCTTTGCACGGTCTGCTTCTAGACGATCCTAAGGAAGCGGCGTCCATCAGACGAAGGTCTCTCCGTTTCTACTACGATCCAACTTTGAAGACACTTTACCGTCGTTCATATGACGGTGTTCTCCTCCGTTGCCTTTCTCATTCAGAGGCACAGGAAGCGCTTAAAGAAGCGCACGATGGCATTTGCGGAGCTCATCAGTCAGGTCCAAAACTCAAAGACAGGTTGCATAGGCTTGGATACTATTGGCCAACCATGATAGCCGACGCCATCCAATATGCACGAAGGTGTAAAGCATGCCAGATCCATGCAGACTTCATACACCAGCCTTCGGAGTTGCTCCACCCGACTGTTGCTTCATGGCCATTTGAAGCATGGGGAATAGATGTCGTAGGACCAATCAGCCCCTCTTCGACAAAAGATCACCGGTTCATCCTCGCAATAACCGATTACTTTTCAAAATGGGCGGAAGCTACACCATTAGCTGAAGTCAAAACCTCTAATGTGGTTAACTTCATCAAACACCATGTCATCCATCGATTCGGTGTTCCTAGGCGGATCATCCACGACAACGGTCCCCAATTCATAAGCCAAGTATTCTATCGGTTCTGCGATAAATACCGAATTCAGAATGTGGCTTCAACCGCCTATAATCCTGCCGCTAATGGTTTAGCGGAAGCATTCAACAAGACGATCATCAAGCTACTCAAGAAGTTCGTCTCCTCGAATAAGCGGGATTGGGACGAAAAGCTTGGCGAATGTCTTTGGGCCTACCGGACCACGGTTCGAACACCGACAGGTAATACGCCTTTTTCCCTGGTATATGGGTGCGAAGAAATCATCCCATTAGAAATCCAGATGCCGTCATTGCGAGTAGCTCTGACCACTAAAATCACATCAGAAGACAATGATCGGTTGCGTCTTTAAGAGCTCGAAGCCCTAGATGAGAAGCGGCTACAAGCGCAACAACATATTGAGCTATATCAGGCTCGAATCTCAAAAGCCTTCAATAAGAAGGTCAAACAGAGAGTCTTCCAAAAAGGAGACCTGGTTTTAGCCGTCAGACGACCAATGATTATGACGCACAAGACCAAGGGCAAATTTCAGCCTAAATGGGAAGGACCGTTTGTAATAGAAACAGTCTATTCAAACGGAGCATACCGTCTCGTGACTGTAGATGGTGACCTACTCATGATGCCGATCAATGGCAAGTTCTTAAAGAAGTATTATCCTTAATCAAGGATTCTTCTCATGATCAAGTTAACATTACACCTCTGATCAAGATCTTCGTGTCCAAAGTACACACAAAGAGAGCCTTTCTCTTCCTCCAAGCGAGATAATACAACTGTAAACCAGTGGGAACCTGGTCACGTACTGGCTGTCCCGAAGGAGAATCAAGGTTATACATATATTAACCAGATAATCCGACATCCTTAACGATTAAGGATAGAGGAAAATGTTGGCCTGTAAGCCCAACATAAATCCTCGACAACTCATCATGCTGAGGGGAATAGCATGGCTAGCCCAATTCAAACGGTAGTTGGTAAAGGCATATCAAACCCGTTGACAGCTGGGGGTTTGTTAAAAATCCTAAGGGACCCATTCCCATTTGATTCCCTCTCCAAAGTCACTTACCAATTCTCATCCATAGAATGGTAAGACCACATATACATTTCACTGTTACGTTAACATTAAACCTATGACAGCAATTCCCTCGTTTCTCCCCGTGAGGACGAGACCTCCAAAGTCATTTACCAATTCTTATCCATAGAATGGTAAGACCACATACGCATTTCGCTGTTACGTTAACACTAAACCTATGACAGTGATTTCCTCGTTTCTCCCCGTGAAAACGAGACCTTTTCCCAAATTCTATTACAACCTTGAGCTTGGTGGCGTCTCAATCGGTTATGTCATTGCGACCTCTGAACCAGCAGACAGCCAAGTCTCAATTCTGAGCCCTGTTGACATTTACAAAAGACAGGTCTCGATACTTGTCGACATTTATAAAAGACAAGTATCACCAACCTTGAGCTTGGTGGCGTCTCAATCGGTTATGTCATTGCGACCTCTGAACCAGCAGACAGCTAAGTCTCAACTCCGAGCCCTGTTGACATTTACAAAAGACAGGTCTCGATACTCGTTGACATTTACAAAAGACGAGTATCACCAATTTTGAAGCTTGGTGGCGTCTCAATCGGTTATGTCATTGCGACCTCTGAACTAGCAGACAGCCAAGTCTCAATTTCGAGCCCTGTTGACATTTACAAAAGACAGGTCTTGATACTTGTCGACATTTATAAAAGACAAGTATCACCAACCTTGAGCTTGGTGGCGTCTCAATCGGTTATGTCATTGCGACCTCTGAACCAGCAGATAGCTAAGTCTCAACTCCGAGCCCTGTTGACATTTACAAAAGACAGGTCTCGATACTCGTTGACATTTACAAAAGACGAGTATCACCAATTTTGAAGCTTGGTGGCGTCTCAATCGGTTATGTCATTGCGACCTCTGAACCAACAGACAGCTAAGTCTCAATTCCGAGCCCTATTGACATTTACAAAAGACAGGTCTCGATACTCGTTGACATTTACAAAAGATGAGTATCACCAATTTTGAAGCTTGGTGGCGTCTCGATCGGTTATGTCATTGCGACCTCTGAACCAGCAGACAGCTAAGTCTCAATTTCGAGCCCTGTTGACATTTACAGAAGACAGGTCTCATCTTTCGATCCGACAAGGACCGGCTTCGGGCTTAGTGGCGTCTCAACCACTTACGTCATCGCGACCTCTGAACTGACAGATAGCCAAGTCTCATCATCCAACCCAACAAGAACTATGTTCTCAAGAAATCATAATACAATTTGGAATCGCAATTCAGAAAGAAGAACAAGATTGGAGATTCGACAAAAGAAGAAAAAATTTTTTTTCATTCATTCCAAAAGGATAAAATACATGGAGCTACAGGCGCACACTGTAAGATCTGAGCCGCTCTCCAAGGGAGTCCAGCCTCATCCTCCTGTCATCAGCAGCCTGGGTAAGCGCTTGCGACCTCAGCTCGGCCTCATTGAAATCCATTGCTTGGGTCAGACGAGCTTCAACCTCCACCAAAGTTGCCCTCTGTGACAATCCCTGCTGAGAGAGCTCTTCATTTTGAGCCTTAAGCTGCTCAAGCCACGCAGTTTCTTCAAGACGCACCAGTTTAGCCTTGGATAAAATAAGATTTGCTTTCCTGATCATTTCCTCAGCCTTCCCAATCCTATCTTCAGCATCAAGAAGAGCACTGGTGGAGGCATCGATGGCATTCCCAACCTCTGCTTGCCTTGTTTCCAAAGATTTCAAGTCAGAAGAGATAGCCTTAGCAGCCTCTTGAGCGGCAAGCCGGGCCTCGTGCTTTTGAGCGACAAGACGTGCGAACCGCTCATCAACTAAAGACTCCAGGTCCGAACAGTGGAGACGGCGCCATTCCTCTACATCCTTCTCAAATTCATCCACCAGGAGTTCCAAAGCAGTAGCCTGGTGATACCCCTCAAAATCCCGAATACTTTCGATGCCACGGGAGAGGACCACCTTTAACTTTGAGAACGGCATAGTCGAGCCCTTCAAAACCAGGTCGATAGTTCGCCCTAAGCCTTTATAAAAGCTATCGACGAGGTCACCTATATAGTCGTTCTCAACCTCAGCCACTTCTGGTAGAGAGGTAACCTCAGAGAAATCCACCAGCCTGGTCGACACTATCGTGGAAGGAGCAATGGGAACATCAACAGTAGGACAGATTGTCAGTGATCTCTGCAGAGTCTTCATGGAAATCAGTGCCCTAGCCACCGCTGAGGTAGGGCTGGCAACCATCTCCTGAACAGCAGGCTCAACCACCAGAGTTGGGGAAGTAGGGCTTGTAATCACCCTCAGCTCCGCACTTGGCAAAATTGTCGGCACCTCACTCGTTGATATAGTTGGAGTGAGGACACCTCCGGAACTGCTGCCCCTTCAACCTCTAGTCCTTCGGCTGACTTGGGTCGATAAGAAGGCAGGTCTCCGTACAGCGCATCCAGCACAGCAGCATCCGCCGCGGTCGAAGCGCTCATGTCACCCCTTGACCCTTCGGGGAAATCTTCTGGCTCTCTTAAAGCCGATGCATCTTGAGGCCGAACACCTGTAACAAGACTGTGGTTAGTCGGACACAACATGCAAAAGAAGCCAAGAGGTTAGGACAATACCAAAGGATGATGTCGCCTCAAACATCTCGTCAGCCACATCAGCCTCCAGGGGCTCCATCAGAAAATTCTTGGCAGAATCTGCGCAAAGGCCATAACCAGTTGTGCCACGAGGACAGGGCCATAATTTTTCACATAATGGCAGATTTTGCCACCAGGAAGCTGGATCACCTTTGATGAAAATTGGCAATGAACTTATCGCCGCCAACACGATAGATCACCTATAATGGGAATTGGCAATGATGCCAGTGATCTCACAGGTGTGACGTCCACTTTCCCGAAGTGGATTATCTCAGATAAGCGGCCATCAGCCTCACCTCAGAACGAATCATCTCGGATAAAAGGCTGCCAACAGCCTCTGGGACACACATCGGCTGTCCCAAGTTGTTTCTCCTGCTTAAAAGTAAAGCTTCAACCGGGGAAGCATCAAGCAACTTTTTAGTCTCTTTCATCAAGATACAAGATCGGCGAACATAGCTCACTGCAATGCAAAATTGGAAGCAAGTTAGCAGTTAAACACAGAAGACACTGCAAGAGCGCTAAAGCCAAATTCTTTGGGGCAAAGCAATCCGATTTCAGTTAAAGCAGAGGATAAGCCTCGCTCGCACAACAGTGATGGGCTAGCTCAGCAAACGCCAAGTCCTAGCCTCGCCTATATGGCTAAGCCAGACTGATCCTATGGGACACAGTCTTAGCCTCACCTATATGGCAAGACTGGCTCAACCTTGAAGATACCAGGTCCCAAGTTCTGCCTATGTAGCGGACTTAACATACAATGATCTTTCTGTGATCAAGTCAAAATGATAGCTTCGCTGGAAAGTTTTAATGAAATCCTTCTCTGCAGATCAGCCAATTGCAAGATGAAGAACAAGGGAAACTAGTCCTGAAGCAGCTGTTAAAGCTAAATTAAGGGAGATGAATTCCCTAAAATCGGTGAAGTCGTTGAATGATCAAGATTTACCAGTCCTTGGCTGGATAACGACCAGAGTGGGCATTCTTACTAATTCAGAGATCTGAGTATCTCTCTCAACCAAGAGAAGAGGAGAAGAGCAGATCACTTCTCTTCAGAGGACCTCAAGTGTCCTATTTATAGGCCCCATGGCCTGAGCTCTGCCGCCTCAAGCGTGGAAGAACGAGCGCATTTAAGGCAGTTACTGCGCCTTGAGAAAAGGGACGGTTTCCCTTGGAACCGTGCAAAGGGAGAAACGTCTCCCTCATAAAGGCACTTATGGCGCCTTGAAGAAAGGGAATATCCTCCCTTGGAAGCATGCAAATCGGAGAATATCTCCCACGATCAGCACGAAGAAAGGAGTAATCCTCCTCGTAACTGGCCCACGGCAGTTGGCCTCGGGAAAGCGACAAACGCTCCAGGGCGAACGTATCTCCAGAAGCCCAGATGCAAAGCTACCTAGCCGCAAAGCTACCCAGACGCGAGTCTACATGATTCCTCGGTGAATCTATATCCCAAAGCAGGATTCAAAGCGAAGTTGAACTCAACCATTATGGCGACGTTCATACTCCACACACCACCGATCAAAGCAGTTCAAAGTGTTTTGAAGTCTGAGCCATTGCAGACTTTCAAAAACTTTGAAGGGGGTCTTGTTGACACTTAAAAAAAGATAAGATTCTTATTGGTCTGAACAATGTCTAAACTTGTTGACATTTACAAAAGACAAGTGACAGACAAGCTGAAGACCAGTTTTCACCCATCTCCGAGGGACAAGGAAGCAACTTAGACTCCACTGATCCAGCAAGCAGACAGTGAACCCGGATTGTTTCTAAACAGACCTCAGCAGGTCTAAGGTGCTAGCACTTAGCATCACACGAGCCCAAAGGGATAGCCTCGCTTGAGAGGCTAATATCACTCGACTTCGCCTCGAAGCCATCCAAAGCCTCGCCAGGAAGCTAACTCGCAACTTCGCCACAGAGGACTTTTAGCTCCGCCAAAGGGTTTCTTTCGGACTTCGCCAGAAGCTGCCTCTAGCTCCGCTACGAACTCAATGCGGGCAGCTCCGCCATTGGTCTGCTATGGTCAACCTTTGACCAATCAAATCTCCGGATGAGATCAGATCTAATCAGATCAAATCCAATAAAGATCAAATCAGAGATCAAATCTGGCAGTTGATTGCCACAATCTCTTAATTCTCCTAAAACGAGTAAGAAGATCAGAGAAAATCCTCCAACGATATGGAAAGGATCAAGAAGATCAACCGACCTGCCAATTCTAGCTTCGCAGAAGCTGATCTTAGCCTCGCAGTAAGGCTACTTTCCGGATTCAAACAGATTCGATTCAATCTGTTTCTATATTTTCAAGGGACGATTATACCCTTGCTCTCCCTATAAATAGCCCACCAGGGGTACAAGGAGAGGGGGACGATCTCAAGAAATAGGGCTGGATTTTCTGAGAAGACTCCACAAGCAGAGACTTCTTCAAAAGCACCGTGTGCTCTCGAATTCAGAGATCTTTTAGAGAATTGCTTTCTCTATCCAGGGTGTTGATACCCTAACGTCGTCCTTCCTCTCAAGGAATCTCCGGAACCAGGTGAGAAGAAATTCCTAATTGAAGGCGATTTTGAGAAGCAGCAAGAGGGTTCTACCAACCTTCTATTCTCTGATTCCCGGAACCAGGCGAGAAGGGAATCTCATCGCTCGCATCGTCAAAGGGACAAAGTGGCCGCGCGCTGACCAGACTCCTATCGGCACACTTCTTCAGAATCTTTGAGGAGATCTACTTGTAATCTTTTTAAGAATACTTGTAATTTAGCTCCTCAAACTCTTTTTTGTAAGTTTTCCCCTTTGCAAACATAATGGAAAACAAGATGGCGACTCCGCTGGGGACTGTATTCTCCACTGCAGAGAATCAAGTGTCGCAATACGACGAACAGACCCTCGGGTCTAATTCTGAATTCAGAAAAGCCGGTGCAGCCAGAGCCTTTCTGGCTAAATCTTCAAGGAAAGTTCTGATCTCTACGTTCCCACCGTTTGACCAGTTCTGATGTCACTAACCATTCTGTTAGAGCCGATGAGTCAGGTTGTTTTGGAAATCAAGGTTCCATTTCAGAACAATCATTTGAACTTGCCCAAACTCCAAATTTTGAAAAGAATATTAACAGTTTGGCAAGTTATCCTTTTCCTAAAATCGAACTTGAAAATGAATATGATCATGAATCTCAACTTAGTGATTCAATTTTACTTCCTGATTCAATAATGACTCCGGTGTCTTCACCTGATTTCAATCTTTTTTCTGAGCCAACATTGAATCCTGTGCCAATTCATCATGAAATTGAATTACCCATTCTTAATGATCATATTGAACTTGACCAATTTTACACTTTTGAAAATCCTATTGACAAATTGGCAAGTTCTCATTTTTTTGATATTGAACTCAATGAGATATGTGACCTAGATTCTCAAATCTGTGATCCAGTTCAACTTTCTGAATCAATATTGACTCCTGTTTTGTTACCAAACTTGAGTAATATTTTAGAGTCAGTTTTGATTCCCCCCCACCTATCATTCCTGAACTTGAATCACCAATATTAAGTCACATTCCATTGTTGGAAAATCAATGTGGACTTGAGTTTCAACTTCTTGACCTGGACACACTTCTTGAACCAATCTCGACCCCGGAACCTTTACTTGACTTAAGTCACCTTCATGAGTCGGTATTAGTTCCTATACTTCCTGAGTCCAAGTCAAACATTCTATCATTTCATACTCCATTTTGGGACAAAGCGGTTGACAAATTTGACTCCGAAATTAATTATGGAATTTGAAAATTAGATGGGGTCAAATATTTAATAAAAATCCTTTATGGATTCATAATTTTAATAGGTTATATTAGTGAAATTTCTGGTGGGTTCCTTCGAACCCAACAAAAAGTTGATTGGGCCGCATTTCGTGGACCAATCAGACCACCTCCGGAACCACCACCTCAAGGTAACATTTTCCTTCCCTTTCATCTTTTTCATGCATCTATGCATTAATTCATACATTGAGGACAATGCATGAGATAGGTGTGGGGGAGGGTCTAACATAACTTAGTTTTTTCTTTTTATTAAAAAAATTAACATTTTCTTTACTTTTAAAAACTTTTTGAAAATAGAAACAATATTTTGACATATTTTTTGTAAGAAATTAAGTTAATTTTAAGGAATAAGAAAATCCATATTAGGATTTCTTATACTTGGTCAAAATAAGATTATTTGTTTGATTTTTAGGGTTAGGAAGAAAATTTGTCAAAGTAATTTAGTCTTGATCTTTACCTTGATGAAATCTGCACACTTCATACACTTACACACTTAAGGTTCAAAAACAAAGATTCTTATGCCTTATAAAAATAAAAAAAAGAAAAAAAGATAAACAAATCTAATTATTGATTAGCTAGGTGCTTTGGCCTAAGCAAGCCTTAGTATTTATGCGAAAGATGATTAGATAAGTTAAAAATATATATACATAAATAAAAATCCTCTGATTAAGCTGGGTATTTGTGCCTAATAAAGCATAAGTGTTCACGCCTAAAAGGGGTCCATATAATAAAATCCTTAGTTTTGTGGCCTTATTTGCTCGAGTCCTTAAGTCCTTGGGGTGTTTTCTCACCCGGTGCCCTAAGACCGTTTGGTTTGGGAGTCATCGATTAAAGGCTCGTTACATGGGCAGATTAGAAAGCCTAATAGAACTAAAGAATAATACCACCAAAAAATATTTATATGTATAAATAAATAAGGCATAAGAGTTAGATTTAATGAACCCTGAGTCAAAATTTTCACAATCACAAGGTGCATATTACTTAGGGTAAAGTAATAGACTAGATGAGAAGTACAATTTGACTCCTTACTTTGATTGATAACAAATTTTTGAATAGTGACTAAGTTTAGGAATGAAAAATTCGGTTTTCCTATAACTTATAGATTACTTAAATCTTACAATTATATTTCAAATATTTTTCTCTTTCAAAATGCTTTTCGAAAATACTAACTCTTTGTTTCTCTTTCTTTATGGATTTTGTGGATGCAATCCACTGAAAACCCTCACGAGACAAAACTCGTCCTCTAGGGGAAACCTAGAGGTTTAACGGCTTGTTGCACATGCTCAGTGCAATCGCGTGACCTGCGAAAGTGGTCTAATAATCCTTAGTATAGTTTAGTTGTTTTGCTCGAGGACGAGCAAAAGATAGGTATGGGGGTGTGTTTGGTCGCTAATGTTACATATTTAGTATCATATTTCCATACTTATTATAGAATAAAATCTGCATTGTTCTAATTAAATGTTTAATTTATTTGCAGGCCCATTCCTTAAGGAGATGAAGAGAAATAAGCCCAAAAGTCCACCAAAATTCTGAATTAAATCAGAATTAATTCGAGCTCACTGAATCAGGGCAAAATCAAGAGGTTAAAAACCGGTTGAGAAGAATCCTCTCAGAATCGATCGGTTAAAGCCAAGAATCAAAGGCCATTTCGTCACAATACTGGACTCAAACGAGAAAACCAACTGAAGATAAAAGCAGAAGAAAAAAGCAGAGAAACCCACCAACAGGGTGTGGCCACCTGGCCACAGCCTGGCCGCGAAAATGCGACAGAAGCCGCGTTTCCGCAGCTATTTAGTGGTTGTTGGGGGAGCGTTTGCTCCCCCAATCTTCCCGGGATTCTCCTCGTGTGGGTTATGCCTATAAATATAGGTTTCAGCTGAGGAAAAAGGGACGACCATGCAGAGATAGGATTTAGCCTAGTTTTCATTTCTTATAGTTTAGCTTTTTCTTTTCTTTTTATGTAATTTGTATGTAAGCTTAGGTTAGATGAAGATTCATGTAAGTAAGAGAGAGAGGCTTATGTTGAGAGTGACACCGATGTACCCTCCTCCTTTCTTCCATCGTTTCAAGCAATAAAGGTAATATGTTTATGTTCTTCTTTACTTTCATTTTCTTTTTCTTCTTCCTACTTTACCTCTTTTGTTTTTGATGAGCTTGTAAGTGAATCCAGAAGCATAAGTATAACGATGTTGTGTGAGTGCCAACGATAGTTCATGAAGACGTTCTCCTCCTCAAGATCTGTATCACTTCATTCTTGCTCCGCTTGATGATATAATGCGAACGGGGACTGAGCTCGATCCTATGATCTATGCGTTGAACGCCTCCAAGCAAGGTAGAACATTCAAGGGTTCCAGGTAAGTCATCAACCAAACTAGGTGAGTACTTCTTTTATCTTCTTTCTTCACTTTTTTATTTCTTAGTTTAGATCACCAACACCCACTTCCTTCATCACTCCTTTTCACTTCTTTGTAAATAATCATTTGTACATAGTCACTTTCTAATTCTCTCCACTTTCTTCATTCTACCGTTTTCTTTCTAACTTTAACATAACTCTTTTTTCATTTTTATTTCTTAAAAACAAAGAAGAACTTTTGTTTTTTTTTTCAGAAAGATTTCAATACAAACCTTGAACGCTTCTATCGCAAACCCTCCTTGTGGATCACGACCCGCATAGCCACTTGCTATAGCAGTAAGAATTGAGCACTTGCACATGTTTATTCTTAAATCTGAAATTCTTTATTTTGTGTGCAAGTAAAGCCTCAATCAAGTACAGGGGCCGATCATGTTTCCCCTTGACCTGCATGTCATTTGTCGTGAAGGTGTGAAGGGGCATTTTGAGAGGCATGGAGGCAGTCTTCTTCATCTTCCTCCTGTGGTCCAGCCGGGATCTGGGCCATGAAGACCTCAGCATCAGCTAGGGCTTCCCTCAGATCTTCTCTTATTAACTTTGATAGTCTCAGGAGCTCGTAAAGGGTGATCCTAGCCGAGATATTAGCCAGTTGGGCTAGGACGTTAAAGCGGTAAGGTGTTGGAGATCCTTCCGCGTTATTCTTTGGGAGAGCCTTGGAAAATTGAAGCTCTTTCTGCTTCTCCACAGCTTGCTGCGCGGAGGGCTTGCCACCATTTCGTCATACTTCTTTAAATATGACTGACGCGAACGAGTTTTGGCCACGAGTGATTTATTGAGCTCTGCGACAAGGACGATTATTTCCTCCTCCGAATCGGTTAGTGAGAGAACATCGATTTCTGCTTCCCGGGAAGAAGCGCACACCACATTGCAAGATGAAACTTTTGCTTTGCCTTTGGACTTTCTGTTGGTAACAGTAGTTCACTGTTGGCCTTCCACAAGGTCAGGATGAACCCTCATGATTTTTCCCAGAGGTATAGGGACAGGTACAAGACCTTTCTCCTGCTAGTGATGCGGGTCTGTATTGATCATCCTTAGTTCCCCTTTCAGGATGGGAACTACTTCGGCTGGTACTGGAGGCTAGTTTTCAAATTGAAGAAATGACGTCATGTTAGCCGCCACTTTCGTCTGTTCTGGACGGAGCTTTAACACTTCTGCATCAATCAGAGCTTGAGGAATGTCTTTGAAGATATAACAGCTCTTGGTGGGGTGCCCTAGCATCCTATGATATAGGCAGTAGTTGGGATTGTCGGTCTTACCGACTTCCTCAGGACGTCTAGCTTCAGGAAGTTTCAATCTGTTTCCCTTGTTGAGCAACTTGAACAACGAATCAACATGTTCGTCAAAGAGTACTGCTTGTTGGCGCGTGACTGACTTGAAGAACCACCTCCCCTGGCCGGCTGAGGTTTGACGGATGATTTTGTCTCTGTCACCAATGTATCCTTCCTCTTTGATTGAAAAGATACTTCTAGCACGCGCCTTGTCGACTTTTCGGGTCTGGGATTGTTTTCTTCCGCCCTAACCCTGACGATAATTTCTTCAGCATGTTCACCTTGTTGGACCAATTGCTTCCAGGTGCGGCTTTCAGCAACCCCTAACTAGGTTAGGAGCGAAGTTTGCAAATTATGGCGGCATGTTTCCACCAGGGTGGCCTGGATTATACCGCTAGGACATCGGAGTGCCATATTCCGAAATCTTTCCACAAGTGCTTTGATGGACTCTCCCTTTTGCTGTTTCGTTGCCATGAGAGTGGGCATGGTAACCTCCGAGTCATCTTCGAAGAACCGTGTTAGGAAGAGCTTTTCTAAATCACTCCAGTTTTTGATGGAGTCTTCTAGGAGTTTCATGAATTATTCAAAGGCAAGCCCTTTTAGAGTGCTGATGAACAAACGCGTCAAGATGGCATCATTATCTACTACATTCCCTGTTTGAGACTTGAAGTAGTAAATGTGTTGGTTCGTGACCCTTTGCCGTCGAAAGCCTGTAGGGTCAGAGCTTTGAACTTAAAAGAGTACAGAACAAGATCCCACTCGGCTGGATATGGCCGGACCACTCCTGTTTCTTGGAGGCCTTTCCGGTTGTTAAGGGCTTCCAGACGCTGCTCCAATTGATTCATTCTTTTAGAATGAGTACCTCCATTCTTTGAGTTGCCTTCCTCTTTAGATGGGGATTTAGTTGACTTGGAATTGGATTGCCCCTTCTCCTCGATATGTATAGAAGATGAGCTTTTTCCTTCTTTCCGTTTGCCTTTAGACTTCTTAGAAGAAGCTTTGTCAGTTGACTTCCTCTTGTCTTCAAGCAATTGTGCAAGATTCTATTTGAGGATATCGATAGATTCTTGTTGGGCGCGAATCATATCGAATTGTTCCCTCTAGACTTGGGCTTGTTGTTCTAAGTGCCTGGTCATCTCTTCGGGAGTATTTGTCATGTTCGTAAAGGCTTCCTTCTCTATATAAGTGTTCAAGGCCTGTGATTCTGCGATGGCAGAGTGTGATTCCCTTACTTCAATGCCTTGGGCTAGGGCACTGTAGTCAATCGGGGCTACTGCACCTGTCCGAGTGCGAGTATACCGGTACACTCCTTCTGGTTCCGTATCAGACTCGTCAGAGCTGACTGCCGCTTATTTTTTTCCACTTTTGCTTACCATGTTTGCAGTGATTTAAGGGTACTCCATGTCAGAGAAGGCTCCCCTTATGTGGGGACGATGCCTCTTGGCTGATCGGGAGGTTGAGGTCAATCGTCTGAATACCGATTGCTTGCTTATATGAGGGTTGTAGCAATATTCATAGAGCATTGCTGTGATGAGCCATCCACAACAACAAGATAGAGTGATCTGATTAGCAATCTTTTCTTTGTCAAGTAATCTCTTAGATCTGTCGGAGAAGGATCAAAGAGATTAGCTTTGAGTTTTTCGAGGGCTTTTCATCTTCTGAGAGCTATCCTTGCGTTGCGAAACTGAGACGCAAGGTCTGAGACGCGTAGCTCACGTTCTGTAAAACAGACGCAGCTCTCGCGCTTTGGCTCTAAAACGCAGGTCTCGCGTCTCTGCTGAGAAGAGATGTGGACCTTGCGTTGCTGATTGTCGCATTTAACTAGTGACGCTTGAGAAACGCAGGCCCTCTGGGTCCCGTGTGTAGCTGTAGAGACACGGATCTCGTGTCTCTGAGGAGAGGTACGGACCTCGCGCCTATAAACGTCGCGTTTGGGAAGTGGAGCTTCAGAAACGCAAGTCTGGTGGGCTTCGCATTTAGGTCTCCAAAAGCAGACTTCGCGCGTCAGATGTGTTTTAGAAAAGACGCGGGCTTGAGCTTCGCATTCTGCTTCCGTTGGATAGATTGCTAGACAGGTAATTGTTCTAGCTTCTTGCGTCTGTAGTTGACGCGCGCGTCGTCTCTGTCGACGTTGAGCGTTCCGGTTACGCCGTACGGGTTGTTAGGAACCCCCGGTAACCTGGAGCTGAGGAAGAGGACGGGTGTGAGCGGGCTGAACGTCAACCACACTGACCTCCCGGGTCTCATAGGAGACGTTGACGCAGGCCTTACATGTGATGCGGTTAGCCATGGTACTCCTCGCGCCAGTTGCGTCTAAAGAAACCTCTAAAGGGACTCGAGAGTGGTCCCCGATGAGACCTTGCGATCCTACCGCGCCCTAGGGCTCTTAGAGTCAGAAGAGAGAAACTCTTCATACTTTTCCTGGTCGAACTCCATGATAAGCAATTCGACCATTTTTCCCATGTAAGTGACGTCACCTTGCGCCACGACTTGCTCATCGGTAGAGAAAGTAATCCCCAGCGGAGTCGCCATCTCTTATTTGGTGTAAATTCTTTATTTGATCGTAAAGAAAGTTAGAATGGATCAATTATCCGATTACAAGAGAGGAAAGATGTAACCCCCTGATCCCCTGTGTACGTATGACCGTATCGGTACGCGATACGGCGTACAAAATTGATTTGACCTCCGTGGTAGTCCGATTGAGTTGATTTTAGTTTCAAAAATCATTTTCTAATATTTTAGATTTTTCAGGATTTTCTGGAATTTTTCTGGATTATTTTGAAAAATCTCCGTTGTCGGTGTCGACCGATACCGATAACCGGCCTTACGATTTTTCTTTCACAAACGATGTAGAATTTTGAGAATGCGCTTTCACTATGTGTCTTATAATCATATTATCTACTTTAGGGTATTTTTGGGCATTTTCCCGAATTTATCGAAAATCCGGCCAAACCGGTGTCGCCCGTATCGGCGAGATACTCCGAGATTTTTAATTGGCACCGGATTGAGTTTCTGCAAACCGTCTTCCTCTTAATTCTTAGGATAATATTTCCTATTTTTTGTAATTTTTGGGCATCGTTCGGAGCTAGTCAAAATTTGACCCTATAAAATAATATTAAATTAATTATTTAAATTCATTATATTTTTCTTTCTTTTTCTTTCCTCTTCTCCAATCCTCCAGAGAAATCCCCCCCGCCTCTTTCAATCAACCCACCGCCTTCCCCCTGCGATAAATCCTCCCCCTCTCTCTCTCTCCCTTAACACACACACACACTCTCTCTCTCTCTCTCTAATTCTCTCCAATTTCTCTCTCCCTCTCTCTAATTAGTTCTAATGACTTTTCTAATTAACCCTCTCTCTCTACTCCCTCTCCAGCAGATCGACGACCAGGCCAGGGCCACCTCCGGCGAGGCCAGCGTCGCGCCCGCTGTCCGACCAGACCGCCCAACCACGGCGGCAACCACCCCCACCACAACCACCTGCTTCTTCTTCTTCTTCCTATTCTTTTCTTTTTTTCTCTCTCTCTTTCCCCCTCTTCTTTTTTCTCTCCCTTGCATCGACCGCCGCCGGCGGCTAGACCCGCCGCCGGCGGGTTCTGTTGGCCACCGGCCAGCTGGGCTGGCCGGCGGCAGCGGGCAGCAGCAGCAGCGCTGCTGCTGCTGCTGTGTGCTGTGAGTGAGTGAGTGAGGGTGTGTGTGTGTGTGTGTTTGCTGTTGTGTGTGTGGTGTGGTGTGTGTGTTGTGTGTGTGGTGTGGTGTGTGTGTGGTGTGTGTGTGTGGGTGTGTGATGTGCGTGTGTGAGTGGGTGTGTGAAGTGTGTGTGCTGTGTGTGTGTGTGTGTGTGTGTGTGTGTGTGAGTGTGTGCTGTGTGTGTGAGGGTGTGGGTGTGGGTGTGTGTGGGTGAGTGTGTGTGTTGTTGGGTTCGGGTTCACACCCGAACCCACCATAATCCTATTGGTTGATTCGAAACCCAATACCCAATAAACCCTACCCGTTAACCCATTAGCCCGTACCCAATAAGTTAAGTTGTGGGTTTGGGTATTGGATCCAAACCCGACCCGCGGGTGACCCGAACCCGATAAGGTAATTTTTCAGAAAACCCCCTGCTGTGATTCATTATTTGCATTTCAATATTTTATTACATATTTAACCCCAGTTTATTCCTTTTAGTATTCGGGAGATATCGGGAGCATCCGGACTCCGATTGGGACGATTCTGGATCCGTTGCGATCGTGGGGAAGAGAGCTACCTTCCCGTGGCTAGTTTGTGAGTGTTTTTCTTTTATAAATTATATTTTACCATGTTTAATGCAATGGATTGATAGATCTTGATTATGGATAAATAATGATAATTATTAACTGGTAATAAGTGGACATACATTGTAATAAGAATAACCTAAAATATGGTTAGGTATTAAGAAAGATAAGGAGGTACTTAGAGTACCAATAAATACTGGCAGAGATAACTCGGACACGATCATCATACTTGCACAACCACTGACACCCGGGCCACCATGTCATCATATTCTTGTACACCATTATGACATGTTTTGTATCACAGTCACGTTATATGTATACTGATCCACAGAGACACTATGACACTACACTGACACGAGACATGCATGCTAGATTCCGTAGGACATGGTACTACACGATACACGGACTACTGTTATTCCATGTACGAGTGTTACACATATACGTTACACGGATTTCACTAGTACACGCATATCACATTATTGTAGTTCACGGTACCTGATATTAGATACCGACCACTGTTATTACATGTACAGATACTATGACACGTCATATTCTTAATTCATATTCATGTCCCACCGATATATACATGCACCACTTCACGGATATTCGTTACACAGACATCATTGTTACATATACTCATGCACTAGTGTGCATGCATGTATTGCCTCTATCTTCTTGTCATCACGGTACATATTATATATATTATTGTTTCATGTTATTCCGGTATGCATGTTATATGACTATTTCCTATTACTGATATGGATATTCCTGTTACTGGACATGAGAGCTGTTGATATGCGATATGTGGAATTCCACATCTATTGTTCCCGTTTCCCGTTATATTGTTCCCGTTATATTGTTCCCGTTTCTCGTTATATTGTTCTATGCTATCAACAGAGCTCTGTTCCAGTTATCAGGTTACATGTATCATGTACAGTAGTTGTTCGTGTTACATTGTATACTTGACATATCAGATCATAAGGTTAACTGGGGTATGGGGGAGACTTGACGGTTGATTAGATCATATCGGGTGGATGTCTGGATCCATTGTTTGTCCCACTGCAGGGGACGGGGTAGTGCTGGCTACCATCTGTTACTCATGTTACATGTTACAGCTCTAGCGGGCTGGCCCTGGTCTGAGCAGCCAGGGATCTGTTTAAGTCCGTTGTCCCGGGTATGCACGGGACACACCCACCCGATAAAAGCTCCTCGACCATGAGTTTCCAATTAACATAAGAAAACAGTATACACAATAGTGACGTCGGGAACACTTGTTATTTGGTTACTCTCTCGTTTGGATAATGGTACCCGTAGGCCATGTCCGGATGGGTTCGACTGGAGTGCGGGCTCCAGTATGAACTGCCAGTGGTATGGGACACTGGAAGAGAGTGATTAAAATACCAGGTGGTACTGAGTGCTACTATTGTATAAATAACATGACTTGCCTGATACATGCTTACTACTTATTACTGTTCCTTGCCTGATACATGTTTAGTTGTACTTGTTATTGTACCTGATCATTTATCTGATATCATGTTACATGTCTATTTGTTACTTTACCCGATACATGTTACACTTTCTGTAGTAGCATACTATTCATGCATATGTGCATATATTCTATTTTCTGTATACCTTGCATACATCATTACTGTCTATGCACCCCACCGTATACTGGTTAGGTAGCATATGCACATCTGCATGTTCACTGCTATCACATCACCACTAGCATGTACACTCATCACCGCTAGATAACATTATGTATTATATAACCTGGATACGATTAGAGACATGACCTGATGATAAGCGGTTAGGGACTGCTGATTTTAAAAGATAACATGTCTGTATCTTTCTACCGCTTACATGTTTATATATTTCTACTGCTTATGATATACTTATTCTATGGTACACACCATCATGTATCTATAGTAGTATCATGCTTGTAGTACTATAGTATATATTACTATCTCCTTCATTTTACCACTCACTAGGTCGCTTTCTGACGACCCTGAGTTTGCGTGCCCAGATTTGAAGATCCGAGTTACCGTTATAGCAGAGAGTGCTTTGGAGCCACATAGTAGATTCCTCATCGGGGCTATTCATAGGTACCTTGGTTATTTATTTCTGTTATCTTATTTGTCCCCATTTTTCATATCTGTTATGATCGCTGACCTCTTTCTGCAGGTATTCTTGTACTTATCTCATGCTGGACCCCAGGTAATTATGGAGGTTATTTATTGTACTGTGGCTTAGCGTACGTACGTGAGGGTTTTCCGCCCTGCGTATGTACGTCGCTATAACGTCTCCGTATCTTTAGGATCGGGGCGTTACTAAAGATATTCAAACTCAAATCTCTCCTTTGTTTAATGCCGGGTTCTTGATGTAGCGATGAAAAGTGAATCTTATTTTCCGTTGATTGGGTGAACATCACGACCTCTTGGGAATCTTCTCTTTGGATGGTGGGCGAAGTAACACAGCTTCTGTAAACAAAAATCTCAAAGAGATTTTAGGCAAGAACCAACTTGAGTTCAACAAGTTGTAAGAAGAGTTTTTCTCCTTTATATTTCTCAGCTTTAGATTCTGGTGTTTCTAAGGCTTACAATCGAAGTTCTTCTGACCAAAATTTTTTGACCCCTCTTCCATAGAAAACTGAGCTATTTATGGAGGTTTCAGGGGTAAAAGTGTCCCCTAAAAATACCCCATAATGGGGGTAACTCTCTCATTACGTGGGCAATAATTGACCAGGTAATGAGGGCAGCTATAACTGAGACGCGGGCTTTGTGCCTCACATTTTTTCGTTGAGGTAACGCTTGAGAAACGTGAACTTCAAGTTCTGCGTTAAGCTTTATGTGAGGCGCGGGCTTCGGGCTCTGCGTCTGGGTATTGTATGAATGCCTGAGACACAAGTTCTAAGCTCTGCGTCTTGGCCATTGCAGTGAGGCAGAGACGCGAGTTTCGACCCTTACGCTTGGTCCTAAGGTGATGCTGAGGCGCTACTTTCAAGCTCTGCGTCTTGATCATTGTAGTGATATTGAGACGTAGATTTCAACCCTCACGTCTTGGTGCTGTGCTAATGGCTTGTGTCTGGAGTCTGGACTCTGCTTTCTGATGACTTATCCTCAGTGATTTTTTGAACAATTTACACCTAGATCCGCTCCTGCTTCGCTTGGCTTTGCATGGCTAATTAATAGATTAATTTATGGTTGTTATAAATATGATTGTGAAGAGTTTGAAATGTTTATTTATACTGTTCTCCTGTATCATGATATATGACCCGATGATTACCTGACATATGATGCTCACATGATACCGACATGTTATACTTGACACTTAATATCTGACACCGACACTGATATGTTATACTTGACACCTGATACTTGACACTTGATATCTGACACCGGCGCTTGACATGTTATACTTGACACTTGATATCTGACACCGGCATTTGACATGTTATACTTGACACTTGATATCTGACACCGACACTTGACATGTTATACTTGACACTTGATATCTGACACCGACACTGATACATTATACTTGACACCTGATATTTGACACCGGTACTTGACACTTGATACGTGACACCGCTACTTGACATGTTATCACTTGACACATGATATCTGACACCTGATATATGACACTTGACGGTTGACCTGCTATCACTCACTTGACATATGCTATCACCTGGTACTAGCATACTTGACCTAATATTGTGACACCTAACTGGATACTATTATACCTGACACCTGTATTACATGTCATATTCATGATTATCACTTTTACGGGGACCTTGACATGATTATTATAGTACTACCAGACATCTGATGCTCCTGTACTCCTAAGCTCTTGTACTCCTAAACTCCTGTATCCCCTGTATTCATGTCCTCTTGCACCGTTACTCTTGTTAATAGCACAGTCATACTAGCATCTTACAGAGCATGCCTGATGTTGGGATGACGAGGATGTATCCCAGATCGTGCTAGCGTCCGGCGGATCCTGAATGGAACTAAGTGCCACACGGAGCAAAGTGCCACACCATACACATGGTGGGGGCCACATCTTGAATATGTGGGGGCCACCTCTAGAATCCATTTTCCACACAGAACAAAGTACCACGTTGAGCAAAGTGCCACACCACCCCTTGAATCTGTGGGGGCCACCCCTTGAATCTGTGGGCTACCTCCTGAATCAACCCTCAGAGCAAAGTGTCACATGGAGCAAAGTGCTACACTACGCACGTGGTGGGGGGCCACCTCTTGAATCTGTGGGGAACACCTCTTGAATCTGTGGGGCTACTTCCTCCCTCCTGCCTGTGCCGCGTGGTGTTAGCGTGATAAGCATTCTCAGTGCATATTAACACTCACACATACTTGTATGATGATAACTCTATGAGCATATGTTATTTGGTCTCTCCCCTATTCGAATAATGGTACATGTATATCGGAGTTCAGATGAGTTCTACTGGAAGTGCGGGCTCCAGTGTGAATTGTCGGTGTTGTGGGAACTGGTGGGAAAGGAAAAAGAATAACATAAGAACATAAACCAAACAGTAATAATATTAGGAATGTGTGATTTTTGGTCTCTCTTTTGTTTGGGTCCTGGTACTCACATATCAGAGCCGAGTAAGTTCTACAAGAGTGCGAATTCTAGTATGGACTATCATTGATGCGAGGCGATTGAAATATCAGACGGTACTGATTATTATTATTGAATAACTTTAAATACAACACCTTTATATTCTCTAGTTATAGTGTTATTCCTTGAGTTGACACCCCGCTTTATGACATATGATTTATGTAGCACAATGATTATTCCAGACACACTCTAGCTCTGTTACTCTGAGGGCAACTCAAGTTGAATGAAGTTAGATGATGACGACATGGGATATATGGTATATAGATGAGGGTTTCTTTGTTTGGATTATTCCCTTGACGTATCGACCCTGTGAATCCATAATCTGAGCTTATACAACTAGTTTTGTCCATACCTGTATTTATCGCATGTTTAATGTATTTATCGCATGTTTATTTGTACTTAAGTTCTCGACACTATTTTCTATGCATGCTTTCTAATTCAGACTTATCGATATACATGTATTTATTTCATTTCGGATTTACTGTTGTTCCTTTAATTTCCTTTATGTTACTTGTCATTGCCTGTACTTGCATACCTGAAACATTTCACTTGATCATGTACACGTGTGCCTGATATGCACGCTATTTGGCTTTATCATATGTACTCGCGGGTTACATCTGACAACCCTGAATTCTCATGTCCAGATTCAGAAGCATGGATGGCGTTAACCTTACTGTAGCTGATCAGAATGCACAACGGATCCTTCCGTGGCGATCGGAGCGCAGCAGAATCTTAGACATTGCCGTTGATCTTCCTCCCAGCTCTTGTCCTGATTGGCTCTCGAGGCCTTTCTTGCTGCTCGTGAGTACCTCTCAGCTTTTGTTATGTATATCTCTTCGTATATTGTACTTTTGTATTTTCTGGTGATGAAATATTCCTATAATATTGTATTACTCTCTGTGATAACCATGTACTTGTACTTTTCTATTAGAATGTATATTACCACTATACTTTCGCACTCTGATTCTTACCTGTACTGATGCTTAGCGTATATACGTGAGGGTATTTTCGACCTGCGTATATTCTTCACAGTGACGTCTCCGTACCCGCCAGATCGGGACGTCACACACACACACACACACACACACACACACACACACACAGAGACACACACATACACAAATGAAACATGACATTAGCTTCATAATTTCTAGATTACTTCTATACTACATGAAAGTTGTTCCCAAATTCCTCTCAATCCCTCATAAATTTCATACATTACTTACTTGGAATCAACCAATGTCAACAACATAATTTGTGGGTGTAGTAGTCTACTTACTTATCTTGACCAATGTCATCGCTAAATCTCTGTTGATCGCATTCCCACACAACAACCCTAGCAATTGAAACATGAAAATTTAGATCATCTATTTCATCTACAATAAGAGAAGACATTTGATAATTACCTGATTACTTTCAACTAGAGGTTATGCTCTGAAAATAATAATTTTGGAGCCTCAAAAATCAGATCTAGGTTAACACCACTCTCATTAGACTTAATCTGAACCCCACCCCTTTCCAACCCAGCTCGACGCGCGCCGCCCTCCCAAGGCCCCGCACGGCCTGGCCAGCAACGCGTTGCTGGCGCTGTGCACGGTGGGCCGTCCCCTGGCTCTGGCCGCTGTATGAGAAGAAGGGGGGGGGAGAGAGAGAGAGAGAGAGAGAGAGAGTATGAGGGAGATGGTTGTAGTGATAAGATTTCTTCAGAAAATTTTTGGAGGAGGTTTGAGGATTCTATGGCTTTTGGAAATACAAAGAAGAAGAAAATTTTCAGATCTGAACGTAAGAAGACGGGGAGGGCAAAATGGGTATAAAGTTTCTTCTTCAGAATAAATTACAATATTAGGACTCTCCTCTAATTGCTAGCCACATGTCCATGCTTGGATCAAGAAGATCCAAGCCCTATATCTCATCTTACATGCAAACCTACCCCTTCCCCACTATCTCCATGGATTAATATGTTATCATGGCACTAGGCCTCAATTAAGTTAACATGGTATTAGAAACCCCATGTGTGAAATTAAATACATACACCAAATTATACATGTATCAGGTACACAATACTCATTAATTATATACTCATATATCATACTCGCTAATTTACATTATTTAGTTTAGAGAATGTGAACCACGTATAATAATTTAATATCGAATCGGTGGGATAATTAGACTACCAATTCGAATTTAGTTTAGGCCGGGTGTTACAATTTCTTATATACTTATGTATGTAAATTTTTTTTAATAGTTTAATTATTGTTATTAGTATTATTTTGAAGATAACAATTGAAATAAATCTTTCAACTGATAATTTCGATGATTAGAGTGTGAAAGATATTAATTAAAACTGGTTGTTACACACCCCCTCCTCCTCCGCCCCGCTCCTCCGTCCGCCCGCCGCCCCTCCCACCGCCACTTCGCCACCCCCGCCCCCCCTCCTCCACCCGCCGCCCCTCCCACTGTCACTTCGCTGGCCACTCCCCCCTCCTCCCCGGCGCCCCTCCGCCTCCGCCTCCACCCTCTCCGCCTCCGCCGCCCACCACCCCTCTAAGTCCAACGCCTCGCCCTCGAGAAATAAAATGTAAAAGAAATTTGTAAGCACCGTGGTTCGTACCACAGATCATGTGTCGTGAGACAAACCTGATCACCAACTACACCACCCAATTGTTAGTATAAAAATGTTTAGATAGTGTAATATTTTTTTTAAAATATCTGAGCCGGCTCGGGTCCAACCCAACCGGGTTGCGGGCCAGATCAGAGTCACTCAAAGGGCACCTGGGACCGGGTCGGGTCGGACCGGATCGGTCAAAACTTGACACGTGGACAGATGTGGCACAGCCCGCCACCTTGGCCGCGCCGTGCCTGGGCCGGCCGTTTGACACCCCCAAGGGGACAAAAATCCTAATTTAATTCAAGTAAATTGATCTGTCCTAATCAGATGAAGATGCACGCCGCATCCAACTCATAACTCCGTCGCACTCACATTTAACTGGATGCGTTGCTTCAAATCACGTACTCAAATGGACCACTGAGGCGCAGCTCCGGGCCTTGAGGTCCAAATGTCAACAATCAAATACAGCTGGCTCGCAGAAGGTGACAACTAACAAGTACACATGTTTTTCTCTCGTCCACAGAAGCAACAACAAACAAACTAGCCAGTCCAATAATTTTCATGATTGGGTCTTTTTTGTCTCGAAAGTTCTCACTCCTGTTCTACGGTTGAATGTTAAATCAACTCTTGTGAAAGAGAATAATAGAGATGAAGAAGGAAGCACAGCAAAATAAAGAGTTTCACTGCTTTTATGGATTTTAAATAAAATAATTCGTTTTCTGTGGCTCTCGGTGCTCTACTATATAAATTAATCTTGACACATAATTTACTTGTTCGATTTTACTTCTATTTACTTCAGTTCAAACTTGTTAACAAAATTTAGAAAAGAGAAAATGCTCGAATGAGAGCAGGCAACGCGTGCGCCCCTCACACACATACTCAATTAAATAGCTTTATCTCTCTCTGTAACGTCCCAATCTAACGGGTATGGAGACGTTACTGTGACATATAGACACAGGGAGAAAATATATATATACTAAGTATCAGTACAAATAAGAATCAGAGTACGGAAGCACAGCCATAATAGCACAAGTACACAGTTATCACAGAATATGATACAATATCTCAAGAATATAAGATCATCAAGAAGCGAAAAAGACATGATATGTAATATAAAAAATGAAAAAGTACTCACGAGTAGGAAGATGAGAATCTCGCGAGCCAATCATGGGGAGGCTGGAAGAAAGAGGGCCCAGACAGACAATCGTTAATCGACATTTTCGCTGCACACTCTGATCAGTTACAATAAGTCCACCACGGTCCAGACTCTAGGATCTGGACATAAGGATTCAGGGTTGTCAGAAAGTAACCCAGCGAGTACTAAGATAAAGCCAGTTGGCGTGCTCAGGCAGTCACACGTGTGTTGGCCCAAAGGCCGATCACTCTAGTTTTGATGATGATTAACTCATGTAGTTATAGTACCAATGATCTTGTGTTTAATTAGTATCAAATATTTGATCAAGATCTTAGTTAGTGTTTAGCTTCAACAAAGGATTTCAAGTCAAAATTTTGGAGCTAGCACGTATTGATTCAAGAGCTCGCACATCAAGATTACATCAAGAACTTAAGAGGAGTCTAACTCATTGGATCAAGGTTTGGACCAAGTCAAGAAGGAAAAGAAGACTTTCAAGAGAAGATTTCCAAAAAGACTTGTGTCATGTTTGTAAGTGTCAAGATTTTGTATTTAGATAAAATGTAAAGGATAGATTAGTTGGTGGATTGTTCAAGTTCATATACACTCACACACAAGATTTATATGTGTTTTCATAAAACGGTTTTTGTTTTGAAAAATACCCATTTGATTTTTAAACTTCAAAATATACATGTTGGAAAATACCGATTTGATTTTTAAGCTTAAAAATATGCATGTGTTTTATCAAAACTTATTTTAGAGGTATAGTCAAAAACTTAGATATTTCATCATATATATATAGTGGATCATATCCATACACACTAAGCTTCAAAAGGGTTTAAAATATCTTGTTTTTGTATTTGGAGGACTTTTGAAAAAAAATCGGTTTTCAATTTGAAAAAATCGTTTTTGAAAAATACAGATTTTTATTTAAGGCAAAATTTTATATTACAAAAATAGTTCAAATGTTTGAAATATGCTTTGATTTTTAATTAAACATGTTTGTATATCAAAGTATATTACTGAACTTATTTTTGTACATTTTACTGATTTTATGGGATTTTATTGATGGTAAAAAGACCATATTTTAAATCCCTAAAATAGTTGGACTGGCCTTCTGATGGTCGACCGGTCGGTCGACCGAAACAGAAGTCAGTCGACCGGGCGGTCGACCAATGTACACAAACATGCACAGCCAAGGGCCGGTCGACCGCACGGTCGATCGCCAGAGAGCCTCTGCTCTCAGGAAATGGCCCAGTCGACCGGGCGGTCGACCGCAAACTGGCAAAATGACCTAGCGGTCGACTGACCGGTCAACCGCTGGCATAACGGTCAGAAATCTGACCGTTGGCCGGTCGACCGGGCGGTCGACCGACAACAGACCAGTCTGCTGAGTTGGCTTTCAATGACCACATTTTGGGAGCCTATAAATTAGGGTTCCCTTGAACTGTTTTCTACAAGATTTCAAGAGAGCTTTTGGGCTTGTTTTTCCTACCTATCTCAGTGGTTTTCTCCACATGCTTAAGAGCTATATTTCCAAATTAAAAGGAGAGTTTATCAAGAGTGTTTTCAAAAGAGATTTCTTGAGTTTTTTTTACCACAAATCAATCCTAGTTTTTCTCACACATACTTAAGCTTTCCATTACTATATCAATCCTATAGGAGAGTGATTGTGAGAGTGTTTTTAGGTGATTAAAGTGTTGTGATTGTTGGCCCAAGGTTACAATCACCCGTCTTTAGTGTGTTTTGATGATTACAAAACATATTAGTTATTTGTACTAATATTATTTGTTGTTTAAGTGTGTTTCAGGTTTTCTATCTTGCATAGGTGTTTTCTTCCCTAAAGGAAGGTGACTTGGACTCAAGATAACTCACTTTGGGCTCAAGATGCAAAATTGAAGATCATGTGGAGATAGCCCTTCTTGAAGCCTTGAAGTCGTTTAGAATCATTGTAAGAATAGAATGTTAAAGTTTGAGTATATGATATTTGGCTCTAGGATACACACACACATTTTTCCTTTACAAAACTCTATGTTTTAAAAAATGTTTGTTTCTAAGTTTTATGCCTAAGTTTATATATACATGTACCCAAATTTTTTTTCAAATTGAATATCTTGTTTAAAACATGTGTATAGACTATTTTTGCATAATACTTAGTTATAAGTATCTTAAAATATTTTTTTTCAAAAATTTTCTAACTCAAAATCAGCCTGTTTTTCCTTATTTCAGGTTGATCGGCCGACTGCCCGGTCGACCGGCGCCTGTGTCAGGACGTGCACGTTTGTGCACGTCTGTCGGTCGACCGGCCCGGTCGACCGACTGTAAGCAGGCCACTTTCGGTTTGTTTCGGTCGACCGCCCGGTCGACCGGTATAAGGAAACTGTGTTTCCTCAAAGAGGTCGGTCGACCGGACGGTCGACCGGAGCGCCAACGGCTCTTTGCCAACTAGGCAAACGGTCGACCGGCCGGTCGACCGTTACGCCTGCAAGAGCCCAACGGCTCTTTCCTCTTTGGGCAAGTCTGAAAAACTGTTTTCTTTTTCTTCTTTAACAGAGTTTTAGAGAGTTGTTGGAGGCCTTTTGCAGGTCAAATTAGGTGAAAAGAAAAGAGTTTTAACCTATTCTCTCCCTATAAATAGAGGGCAATAGGTCTTTATTATTCACCAAGAAAAATCCTTGTTTTTCATTGTTTTCAAGAAAAGAGAAAAATTGTTTCAAAGCTTTCATTTCCAACTCTTTTAAAGTTTGTTTTTCAGTTGTGTTTGATTGCCAATATCACTCTACAACTGAAGTTTTCTCACCACACTTCATAGAGCCAAAAGTCCATTACTCATACTATAGAGAAGCTGTAAAAAGAGTGAGAGTATTGTAAAAGAGTTTGAGAAAGAGTTTTGTGATCTTGAGGAGATCACTATTGTTCTTGTGATCCTTGTTCTTGTGGAGACAACTCCTAGATGGAGTTCTTTGTAAGTTGTGAAGCTAAGGGCTTGGGGTCTTCGGTAGACCAAACTTGTACGGCATCCTCGGTGGATAGTGGAAACCCTTCACGGAGGTGAAGGCGGGGACTAGAGCGGTGGCTCGAACCTCGAAACAAATCAATTGTATTTGCGATTGCCTTACGTCATCTTGCTTTACTTTTCTCTTGCTTTATATTGTCTTCAATTATTTGCTTGAGAACTAACCCTTTACTTGTGCAATCTTCTCTTGTTTCTTTTACTTGTGTTGTTGATTGTGTGTACTTCATAGCATTTCATCCATCTCTTGATCGATCATCTCATACAACACAGTTGCATTGCGCACCTCTAACCCATTTTAAGGGGAATTGGGAGGAAGGAGTTCAGAACCTCTCACGGGGTATTCGGCTCTTAGTCGTGTTTTGAGAGATCGTTGCATCACTCATTCAATTAAGTTTAAAAAGATCATTAGATTAGCAATTACACCTATTCACCCCCCTCTAGGTGTATTTCAATTGGTATCAGAGCTTGGTTACTAGGCTCTTGGCTTAACAACCCTAGAAAGATCCTAATATTGCTAATCATTTCATTCATTTTCACTTAGTAAAGATGGCCGATGGTATTAAGACACCCCCTAAGTTTGATGGACTTAACTTTCCCATATGGAAGGTTAAGATGACCGTTTTCTTGCAATCTCTAGGTAGTCGAGTTGCAAAGGCCGTGACCAACCCTTTAGTGCACTCCCCGGTGATGAATCCACTTGGTCCAAAATAGAGACCAAAGAATTTGATGCCAATGCTAGGGCTCACTATGCACTACTTCAAGCCCTTAATGATGATGACATAGCTAGAGTTATTCATTGCAAGTCCGCATATGAAATTTGGACACATTTACTAGTCACACATGAAGGGACCTCACAAGTGAAGAGGGCTAAGATTGACCTTCTTCGGTCCCAATATGAGAATTTTTGCATGCAAGAAAATGAAACCATAGATGATATGGTTACAAGATTTACAAAGATTACTAATGGACTTTCTTCTCTAGGTGATGCTATTGATAACGATCAAAGAGTAAGAAAGATCATCCGGGCTCTTCCTCCTTCATGGGAAGTAAAAGCAACAACCTTGAAGGAACTCAATGACAAGGAGGAGATGGAGCTAATTGGTCTCATTGGGAATCTCAAAACCCATGAGATGGAAAGGAAAGTGAGGGAGGACATGGCTCCTTCCAAGAAGAAGACTATAGCCTTCAAAAGCCAATCCACACACTCCGACGAAGACGATGAAGAAGAAGATGACGAAGAGCTCTCACTTCTTGTCAAGAATGTCCGGAGGATGTACAACAAGGCGAAATTCCAAGGTAGAAGGAGATGGCAAGGAGGCAAAGAAGAAAGAAAGATCATATGCTTCAATTGCCAAAGACCGGGACACATAGTGGCGGAGTGTCCGGATAAAGTGAAGCCCTCCACCTCAAAGAAGCCTCACAAGAAGAAGGCAATGAAAGCTACATGGGATTCCGAGAGCGAATCCGAGGAGGAGATTGATACCGCCAACATGTGCTTTATGGCAAATGAAAGCACAAGTAAGGTAACCCCTTCCACTTCTCCTAATGATGAACTTTCTATGGATGAGTTAGGAGAAGCTTTTGTAGAATTATCTCATAATTATGACTTCTTAAAGAAAAAGTATTTAAAAATGAAAAAGGAAAATGAATCTCTTAGTCTTCAAGTTGTAAATCTTTCTAAAGAAAATAATGACTTGCATTCTACTTTGGTTTCCACTAAAAATGAATTTGATAAATATAAGACTTCTTGTAAAGGCAAGTCCCCATGTGTTGATGCTAATGAGATTACCATGCTTAAGGAAAGAATATATTCTTTAGGTATTGTTTTGAAAAAGTGTAGTGAGTTTGATAAGAAGAAGTTAGAGGCCATGTTTCCTAAGAAACAAGCCCCTAAGAAAAATGTTCACCATGCTCATGCTCATGTTCATACCACACAACCTTTACATCGTGGCAAACCCCCAAAACATGCTCACACTTCACACGCTCATCATGCATTCATGTATGGAAGAGTGTTCTCATGTTCACATTGTGGGCGGAAAGGACACTTAGCCAATTTTTACTATGATAGACTAAGTGCATCTTTTCATAATGTTTGGGTTCGAAACACTAACTTTCAAGGACCCAAGAAAGTTTGGGTACCAAAGTCAACAACTTTGTTAAATGATATAGGTACCTTCCAAAGCCCAACGACGTAGAGGATTGTGGTATCTTGATAGTGGTTGCTCAAGGCACATGACTTGGGACATCAACAACTTTGCAACCCTATCAAGATACCATGAAGGTGGCACCGTCACCTTCGGAGATGACGCCAAGGGTAAAATCATCGGTATTGGTAATGTAAAACTTGGCACATCCCCTTTAATTGAGAATGTAGTTTTAGTTGACGGCCTCAAGCATAATCTTTTGAGTGTTAGTCAATTATGTGATAAAGGTTTTGATGTAGTTTTTGGTAATGTTGTTTGTAAAGTAATTGATAGAATTTCTAATGCTTGTGTGTTTTCCGGTTTTCGTGAAAGTAATGTTTATATGATAGATATGTTAATATGTCTTGTAATATAACATGTTTAAAAGCCCTCGATGACGACTCTTGGTTGTAGCATAGAAGATTAGGCCACATTTCTTTTGACCACATATCTAGGCTTAACACAAAGGAAATGGTGAAAGGTATTCCTTGTTTGAATTTTGAAAAAGACCGAGTTTGTGACGCATGTCAATTTGGGAAACAAACTAAGTCTTCTTTCAAGTCAATTAAGGATATCATGACATCACGTCCTTTGGAGTTAATCCACATGGATTTATTTGGCCCTACACAAACCAAAAGTCTAAGTGGGAATAGATTTGCATTTGTTTTAGTTGATGATTTTTCACGTTTTACTTGGGTTTTCTTTCTTGAGCATAAAAATCAAGCATTTCCGTATTTCCAAACTTTTAAGAAAAGAGTTGAAAAAGAAAAGATGTTTCGATTTTAAGAATAAGAAGTGATAGAGGAGGTGAATTCATTAACCAACCCTTTACCACTTTTTGTGAAGAACATGGAATAAAGCATGAACTATCTTGTCCTAGAACTCCACAACAAAATGGAGTAGTTGAACGGAAAAATCGAACTTTGCAAGAGATGGCTAGGACAATGCTTAGTGAATACGGTCTACCACATTATTTGTGGGCCGAGGCTGTTAATACATCATGCTACATATCAAATCGTGTTTTCTTGTGTAAAAATACTACAAAAACCTCTTTTGAAATGTATTTTTCTAGAAAATCAAATGTTTCATATTTCAAGGTTTTTGGATGCAAATGTTTTGTTTTAAATACAAAAGATAATTTAGGAAAATTTGATCCTAAATCTTATGAGGCTATATTTGTGGGTTATTCTAGTACTAGTAAGGCTTATAGAGTCTTCAATAGGTCATCGTTGACTATTGAGGAATCTATACATGTTAAGTTTGAGGAATCTAACTTGTTTGTTAAGAATGTTGTAGAAATAGATGCTTTGCATGAAGGCTTGGAGAAAGTGACCTTGGAGGATACACCTACTATGGGAGACAAGCCAAAGGATGATGAAGGAAGTGAAGCTAAAATACAAGAGGCTCAAGGAAATGGAAATGAAGATCAAACAAATGGAGAAGAGCCCACTCAACAACTTCCAAAGGATTGGAGATACAATCCACATCATCCCAAGGACCTCGTCATAGGTGATGTATCAAAAGGGGTAACAACTCGCTCTAAACTTCATGACTATTGTGGACATTATGCATTTATTTCTCATGTTGAACCCAAGAACGTCCTCGAAGCCGAGGCCGATTCATATTGGTTGCTAGCTATGCAAGAGGAACTCAATCAATTTGAGCGCAACCAAGTTTGGCACCTTGTTCCTAGGCCCCACGATAGACCAACAATTGGTACTAAGTGGATCTTTAAGAACAAGTTGGATAAATCGGGTAACGTTGTTAGGAATAAAGCTAGGTTAGTTGCCCAAGGTTACACTCAAATCGAAGGAATCGATTTTGAAGAAACCTTTGCACCCGTAGCACGGCTTGAAGCCATACGGATGACACTAGCATTTGCCTCATATAAAGATTTTAAATTGTTTCAAATGGATGTTAAAAGTGCTTTTCTAAATGGTTTTATTGAAGAGGAGGTGTATGTTGAACAACCCCCCGGGTTTGTTGATCCTACACATCCGGATTTTGTTTTTAAATTAGATAAAGCTCTTTATGGTTTAAAACAAGCCCCTAGGGCTTGGTATGAAAGACTTTCTTCATTTTTGATTTCAAATGGTTTTAAGAAAGGTAAAATTGATACAACCTTGTTTACAAAACATGTAGAAAATGATATTCTTATTGTGCAAATTTATGTAGATGATATTATTTTTGGTTCTACTAATGAATCTCTTTGTCAAGCTTTTGAATCATGCATGAAGGATGAATTCGAAATGTCTATGATGGGGGAGCTCAACTATTTCCTTGGACTCCAAATCAAGTAAAAGAAGGATGAGATCTTCATCAATCAAGCCAAGTACACAAAGGAACTAATCAAAAGGTTTGGGCTTGAAGAATCTAAAGTAAGCAAAACTCCCATGGCAACAACTACAAAGCTTGACAAGGATGAACAAGGTAAAAGTGTAGACATTAAACTTTATAGAAGCTTTATTTGACGGCTAGTAGGCCGGATATTATGTTTTCCGTTTGTCTTTGTGCACGTTTTCAATCTTGTCCTAAAGAATCTCACATAATTGCGGTTAAACGCATAATTAGATACCTTAAGGACACTATTGAAATGGGTTTGTGGTATCCGAAAACCGGCCAATTTACAATGACGAGTTTTTCGGATGCCGACTATGCGGGTTGTAGGGTAGATAGGAAGAGCACAAGTGGAACATGTCAATTCTTAGGTAATTGTCTTGTATCTTGGTCTTCCAAAAAGCAAAATTCGGTAGCCCTTTCAACCGCCGAGGCGGAGTATGTTGCAGCCAGAGCTTGTTGTGCACAAGTTCTTTGGATGAAACATACTCTCCTTGACTATGATTTACACTTTGATCATGTTAAAATATTTTGTGATAATACTAGTACTATTCACATGACAAAGAATGCAAATCAACATAGTAAAACCAAACACATTGACATTAGGTATCACTTTCTTAGGGATCATTATGAGAAAGGTGATATTGATATTGATTATGTTTCTACCGATTTTCAACTTGCCGATATTTTTACTAAACCTCTAGATTATGCTAGATTTTCATTTATTTGTGGTGAGTTGAATGTTTGCATGATTGATTCTTAAAATATTTCTATTTTGGTGTTTTGTTTGTTTTGATTTTAACCCTTTTTGATGTATGACAAAAGGGGGAGAAAAATATATAAGTTTAATTAAGGTGTATATTGAAAAAGAAACAAGTTTGCTTATAGTTTGAGTTTTGTTTATTTACTATAAGTTTAAGAGAAAAAGTATAAGTTTAATTGGTATGTAAGATTAAGTTTGATTTCAATTGATATTTAAGTTTGACAATATTGTGTTTTCAATGCTTCATGTATCTCACTCATAGTTATTTTTTTTACATAGCATTGTTTGAGGGGGAGCTTTCCAAGCTCTTCTTCCTTTATTTGTTTAAATAACTTATATGTTTTGTCATCATCAAAAAGGGGGAGATTGTTGGCCCAAGGTTACAATCACCCGTCTTTAGTGTGTTTTGATGATTACAAAACATATTAGTTATTTGTACTAATATTATTTGTTGTTTAAGTGTGTTTCAGGTTTTCTATCTTGCATAGGTGTTTTCTTCCCTAAAGGAAGGTGACTTGGACTCAAGATAACTCACTTTGGGCTCAAGATGCAAAATTGAAGATCATGTGGAGATAGCCCTTCTTGAAGCCTTGAAGTCGTTTAGAATCATTGTAAGAATAGAATGTTAAAGTTTGAGTATGTGATATTTGGCTCTAGGATACACACACATTTTTCCTTTACAAAACTCTATGTTTTAAAAAATGTTTGTTTCTAAGTTTTATGCCTAAGTTTATATATACATGTACCCAAATTTTTTTACAAATTGAATATCTTGTTTAAAACATGTGTATAGACTATTTTTGCATAATACTTAGTTATAAGTATCTTAAAATATTTTTTTTCAAAAATTTTCCAACTCAAAATCAGCCTGTTTTTCCTTATTTCAGGTTGACCGGCCGACCGCCCGGTCGACCGGCGCCTGTGTCAGGACGTGCACGTTTGTGCACGTCTGTCGGTCGACCGGCCCGGTCGACCGACTGTAAGCAGGCCACTTTCGGTTTGTTTCAGTCGACCGCCCGGTCGACCGGTATAAGGAAACTGTGTTTCCTCAAAGAGGTCGGTCGACCGGACGGTCGACCGGAGCGCCAACGGCTCTTTGCCAACTAGGCAAACGGTCGACCGCCGGTCGACCATTACGCCTGCAAGAGCCCAACGGCTCTTTCCTCTTTGGGCAAGTCTGAAAAACTGTTTTCTTTTTCTTCTTTAACAGAGTTTTAGAGAGTTGTTGGAGGCCTTTTGCAGGTCAAATTAGGTGAAAAGAAAAGAGTTTTAACCTATTCTCTCCCTATAAATAGAGGGCAATAGGTCTTTGTTATTCACCAAGAAAAATCCTTATTTTTCATTGTTTTCAAGAAAAAGAGAAAAATTGTTTCAAAGCTTTCATTTCTAACTCTTTTAAAGTTTGTTTTTCAGTTGTGTTTGATTGCCAATATCACTCTACAACTGAAGTTTTCTCACCACACTTCATAGAGCCAAAAGTCCATTACTCATACTATAGAGAAGTTGTAAAAAGAGTGAGAGTATTGTAAAAGAGTTTGAGAAAGAGTTTTGTGATCTTAAGGAGATCACTATTGTTCTTGTGGAGACAACTCCTAGGTGGAGTTCTTTGTAAGTTGTGAAGCTAAGGGCTTGGGGTCTTCGGTAGACCAAACTTGTACGGCATCCTCGGTGGATAGTGGAAACCCTTCACGGAGGTGAAGGCGGGGACTAGAGCGGTGGCTCGAACCTCGAAACAAATCAATTGTGTTTGCGATTGCCTTACGTCATCTTGCTTTACTTTTCTCTTGCTTTATATTGTCTTCAATTATTTGCTTGAGAACTAACCCTTTACTTGTGCAATCTTCTCTTGTTTATTTTACTTGTGTTGTTGATTGTGTGTACTTCTTCATAGCATTTCATCCATCTCTTGATCGATCATATCTCATACAACACGGTTGCATTGCGCACCTCTAACCCATTTTAAGGGGAATTGGGAGGAAGGAGTTCAGAACCTCTCACGGGGTATTCGGCTCTTAGTCGTGTTTTGAGAGATCGTTGCATCACTCATTCAATTAAGTTTAAAAAGATCATTAGATTAGCAATTACACCTATTCACCCCCCCCTCTAGGTGTATTTCAGTGATCACCAAAGTGTTCATTGTTATATTTGAGAAGGCGGACTTGCGGAGTTCTAGTGGGAGCTCGGTGTAGAGGTACGGCCTCGGCAAGCTAGTGTGCTTGCGGTGTGTAGTTCTTACGGGAACAAGAGAGGGACTAGTGAGTCCAAAGAATTCTAGTGTGAACTCGTTGTAGGTGTTGCGGCACCGAGTGATCCGGTGGGTTTGGTTTATAGTGAAAATCCTTCATAGTGTTGAAGGCGGGGACGAAGAGCAAGGGTGCTCGAACCTCGAAACAATTCTCTCGTGTTTGCGATTGCTATCTCTATCTCTTATTTGTGTTTATATCTTGCATGCTCTTATTGTTCATATTCATTACTTGCTTGATATATTTGTGCTTAAATTGATATATGCTTGGGGATTGTTTGCTCACATTTGTATTCAACCAAGAGAGTCATAGCGATACCTCAACTCTTATCTAGAGGAATCTTGAGGAGATAGTCCAGAGCCCTACACTGGGAATTCGGGTACACTCTTAGGTTATACCCTGTGTGTTTAGCTTAATAGTTTTTAATTTTCATAAATAGTTTTAATTTCGCATTAATTTATCATTAGCTTAGCTAGTCACCTATTCACCCCCCTCTAGATGATTTCAATTAGTATCAGAGCTTGGTGCTCTTGATTTGGGTCTAACAACTTAGAGTTAAAGATCCTTATTTTTGGCTAATCACAATATTTGTTTACACACACATGGATGTCATGTCACCTCCCATGTTTGACATTCTTAACATCCAAACTTGAAAAGTTAAGATATCTATGTACCTCAAAGCCCTAGGTATTCATGTTTATTTTGCCACTATTAAAGATTCATATTGTTTAAATGGCAAGCATTTAGAGGCTAATACAAAAGCCATCCATGCTTTAAAGTCAACCCTAAATGATGAATATTATCTAGGGTTTCTAATTTTGATTCGGCTTTTGTAGTATGGAACACTGTAGTCTCCCTTGGCGAACAAAAGCAATACTATGCGGGAGCAACTCGGATGATGAAGTGATGCTTCCAACTTGTGCTACATGGTCCAAGAGGAAACCCCCTTGAGGTAAACTCTGAATCCGAGTTAGAAGAAGATATTGACATGTGTTATGAAGAACTTGAATCTTTTTGTCAACAACATCTTGAAAAATATAATTTGCTTAAAACGGATAATAATAAATTGAAAAAGAATAACACTTCCTTGTTAAGAGAAAATGATTCTCTTAAAAATAAATTTGCATGTATTTCAATAGAAAATGATATGTTGAAAAAGGATAATATTTCCTTGACTTCTAAATTGAATGATCTTTGTGAAGGAAATACTTCTTTGAAAAATAAAATTATTTTAGTGGAAAAAGAAAAGGAAATTGCTTTGAATGAAAACAACTCTTTAAAAAAAAAATTGTTTTAAAGGAAAAAATGTTTCTAAAAAGAACAAGATTGTTGATTCTCATTCTCACCATGTTTTCATGCCATTATTGATCAAAATGAGATTCAATTTTTGAAAAATAAAATTAATTGTTTGAGCTCAACTTTGAGCAATTGCCCCTGATTCTTTGCTAATTTGACTTATTCGTAGCAACAATCAAGTGGCGGATATTTTCACTAAAGGATTACCTAATCCAGCCTTCCATCATTTTCGTGCATTTAATCATAATAAATTGGAAACCTTGTTTCAAAAGAAACAAGCTCCACATGTTCATGCACATCACTCACGGCATACATATGCACACTTTGTACATCATGATCACACTCATTCACATGTGCATACTAGAGTGTATAAATGTACACATTGCGGCCGCAAAGGCCATTAGCAAAATTTTGTTATGATAGAGTAAATTCATTAAATTTTGCTAATAAAATGTTTGGATTCCAAATAATGCTACCCTCCGTGGACCCAAAAGAAAATGGGTACCAAAATTCCCACCTCGTGTGCTTAATTTAGGTGTGGGCTCTCACATGACGTGAGACTTGGTGCCTTGGTGGTAGATGCATAGGATCAAATGAACACTACAAATTGACGCACCGCTATCAAGGAAGTTTGGTGGGAGGACCACCATATTTTGGAGACTTAGAGATTAGTGCATATGGTTTGATAAATATCTCTAAACTCCTATTTAGTTTACATGTTTTGATATAAATGTTTTTAGCATGTTTTTAATGTTATGCTTCATGTGGTAAATAACTTGTTTAGATGTAGTTTTTATCAAAACTTGTGTCATATTTGTACAAGTAGTGAGTAACATTTGATTCTTATATGTTTGTACTTCATTGCTCATTTATACTCATTACATGTATATGTATAACCTAGTTTTGATGATTCGTACATTTTAACTTATTTTTCCTATTCTTGTGCATATTTTGTTTCATGTATATGCTATATTTATCTAAAATTAATAAATATACATGCATACCCTTGAGTCATTTGCCTCCATGCAAATACTATTATGGACTCTCTTGTGTTTTGGATATGCATGCATATTTTTAGCTTTGGATAAATCATACATATACCTTGAGGTTTATTTTTAATGAAAAATGAATTTCATAATTTTCACTTGTTTGATGTTTTAAACCTCATTGACTATTTTTATGAATATGTTATTCACATGATGCATGTACACTCACACTATTCTTTGTTTACTCATGATTTTATTTCATGAGCACATTTTTGAGCGTTATAGATTTCGAGTATCAACTTTTATGTATTTAGTATAATTCATGAGATATAAATATGATTTGTTTTCATGTTTGAAGGATCTTTAACTAATTTTTTAAAAATTACTTTAAACTAGTTATTTATTCTTCAATGGGTAGAGTTTTCAAATCTTGCAAAATATTTTCAAACTCTTATTTTTGAAAACCCCTATCAACCCTTTAAAGGGCTGATAGATGGGCGACCATGCCTTGTGAGCCTTATTGAAAATCTTTTTATCATGTGCATGATTAAGGTGGACAATTATGAGTTATACACTTGATTCTCATCATATTTTCAATTGGTATCACAATTGATATTTTTTTTGTATATTCATATTTTATTTTCTATATATGTATGCTTCAAATTTCAAATAATATCAAATTCTATTGGTATTTTCAATTCATACATATATATGATTTGATTGTGCTTGATTTACAATATATTTACATTTTTAAAGCACGAATTTTGTTTGATAAGCTTGACTTAAATCTTAATTTCAATTGGTATCTCAATTGGTATTTTAATGAGCTTATGCGTTATTTTCAATTGGTATTTAAATTGATATCAAATTTTACAATATACTTTAATTGGTATCAATATGTTTAGATTTTCAATTGAGTTTCAATTTCAATTGGTATCACAAATGTTTTACCTTTTTTTTGGTATCAAAATTTACCATAAATTTCAATTGGTATTAAAATATAAAATATTTCACTTTCATTGGTATCAAAATTTACAAATGTTTCAATTTCAATTGGGATCAAAAATTTTGAATTTCAAATGGTATCAAAAATCTTATGATATCTTAAAATTTTGTTTATTTACAAATGATATCTTAAAATTTGTTTTATTACTTTGAGTATTATCAAAATTTGTGTTAAAAATGTTTTGATATGTATTGCCTATATGCAAGGAGAACTTAACATCTCTTCTATAAATAGATTCATGGTGAGTGTATCTTATATTGAGGAGTTTTACGTCTCTTCTTTATGTGGTACACGTGTGTAGGGGGAGCTTAACATCTCCACTTATGCATTATATATTATGATTTATATGAGTTAGGGTTTTGTCATCCCTTCTTCATGTAATGCATGTATATAGGGAAGCTAACTTTACGTCTTCCTCTTCATGAATGTATATCGCATATATATCCTTATTATTGATTTAGCTGATGATTGACAAAAAGGGAGAGAATGATTTTGAGTTTATATATGCATATATTGAGGAGAAGGATTTTTGAAAGTTTATACAAAAAAGGGGAGAAGGTTTTTGGGAAAAGAATTTTTTTGGTTTATGCATGTTTCTCTCACCTTGTTTATGCACATATATTTGTTTAGTTTTATGCACTTCACTGAATATCTATTTGTTTATTGTTGTGCATGAGTTAAGGGAGAGATTTTATGAAGCTTAACTTTAATCCATGCATATATAACTCCATGAGTTTTGTCATCATCAAAAAGGGAGAGTTTGTTGGCCCAAAGGCCCATCACTCTAGTTTTGATGATGATCAACTCATGTAGTTATAATACTAATTATCTTGTATTTAATTAGTATCAGATATTTGATCAAAATCTTAGTTGGTGTTTAGCTTTAACAAAGAATTCAAGTCAAAGTTTTGGAGATAGCACGTGTTGATTCAAGAGCTCGCGCATCAAAATTGCATCAAGTACTCAAGAGGAGTCCAAAATTGCATCAAGTACTCAAAAGGAGTCTAACTCATTGGATCAAGGTTTAGACCAAGTTAAGAAGGAGAAGAAGACCTTCAAGAGAAGATTTTCAAAAAGACTTGTGTTATGTTTGTGAGTGTCAAGATTTTGTTTTTAGATAAAATATAAAGGATAAATAGTTGGTGGATTGCTCAAGTTCATATACACTCACACACAAGATTTATATGTGCTTTCATAAAAGAGTTTTCATTTTGAAAAATACCCATTTAGTTTTTAAACTTTAAAATATACATGTTGGATAATACCGGTTTGGTTTTTAGGCTTAAAAATATACATGTGTTTTATCAAAACTTATTTTAGAGCTTATAGTAAAAAACTTAGATATTTTATCATATATGTGTAGTGGATTATATCCATACACACTAAGCTTCAAAAGGGTTTAAAATATCTTATTTTTGTAGTTGGAGGAGTTTTGAAAAAATCGGTTTTCAATTTGAAAAAATTGTTTTTTAAAAATGCAGATTTTTGTTTAAGGCAAAACTTCTATATTACAAAAATAGTTCAAATGTTTGAAATATGTTTTGATTTTTGATCAAACATGTTTGTATATCAAAGTATATTACTGAACTTATTTTTATAGATTTTTAGTGATTTTATAGGATTTATTGATGGTAAAAAGACCATTTTAAATCCCTAAAATAAATAGACTGGCCTTCTAACGGTCGACCGGTCGGTCGATCGAGACAGAAGTCGGTCGACCGGGCGGTCGACCGATGTGCACAAACCTGCACAGCTAAGTGCCGACCGCACAGTCGACCGATAGAGAGCCTATACTCTCTGAAAATGGCCCAGTCGACCGGGCGGTCGACCGCTGGGTCATTTTCCAGTTTACGGTCGACCGACCGGTCGACCGCTAGCACAACGGTCAGAAATCTGACATTGGCCGGTCGATCGGGCAATCGACCGATAGCATACCAGTTTGCTGAGTTGGCCTCCAACGGTCACATTTTTAGAGCCTATAAATTGGATTTCTTTGGACTGTTTTCTACAAGATTTCTAGAGAGTTTTTAGGCTAGTTTCTCCAATCTATCTTAGCGGTTTTCTCCACATGTTTTAAAGCTATAATTTCAAATCAAAAGGAGAGTTTATCAAGAGTATTTTCAAAAGAGATTTCCTGAGTTTTTCACCACAAATCAATCTTAGTTTTTCTCACACATACTTGAGCTTTCTGTTGCCATATCAATCCTATAGGAGAGTTGTTGTGAGAGTATTTTTAGGTGATCAAAGTGCTGTGATCACCAAAGTGTTCGTTCTTGTATTTGAGGAGGCAGATTTGTGGGTTCGCTTTGTTTCGAGTTCTAATGGGAGCTCGGTATAGAGGTGCGGCCTCTACAAGCTAGTGTGCTTGCGGTGTGTAGTTCTTGCGGGAATGAGAGAGGGACTAGTGAGTCCAGGAAGTTCTAGTGTGAACTCGTTGTAGGTGTTGCGGCACCGAGTGATCCGGTAGGATCGGTTTATAGTAGAAATCTTTCATAGTGTTGAAGGTAGGGACGTGGAGCAAGGGTGCTTGAACCTCGAAAGAATTCTCCCGTATTTGCGATTGCTCTCTCTATCTCTCACTTGTGTTTGTATCTTGCATGCTCTTATTGTTCATTACTTGCTTGATATATTTGTGCTTAAATTGATATATGCTTGGAGATTGTTTGCTTACACTTGTATTTAACCAAGAGAGCCATAGCGGCACCTCAACTCTTATCTAGAGAAATCTTGAGGAGATAGTCCAGAGCCCTTCACCGGGAATTCGGCTACACTCTTAGGATGTACCTTGTGTGTTTAGTTTAATAGTTTTTAATTTACATAAATAGTTTTAATTTCGCATTAATTCATCATTAGATTAGCTATTCACCTATTCATCCCCCTCTAGGTGATTTCAACGTATACATAATCGAGTGATGTGATTCAGACATACAGGTACTGGCAATGACCAGTAATATAAATAAAAATTAGAGGAACACTAGTAAATATGAAATCTAGTAAATACATGTATATCGAAAAATCTAAATTGGAAAACATGAATAGAAAACGGTGTCGGGAGCTTAAGTACAAATTAACATACGATAAATACATTAAACATGTGATAAATACAAGTATGTACAAAACTAGTTGTACAAGCTCAAATTATGGATTCACGAGATTGATACGCCAAGTGGATAATCCAAATAAGGAAACCTCATCTATATATCACATATCATACGTCACTATCATCAGAGTTCATACAACTTGAGTTGTCCTCAGCGTAATAGAACTAGAGTATGTCTTGAGTAATCGTTGTGTCACAAAAATCATATGTCATAAACTAGGGTGTCAACTCAGAGCATAACACCTGATTAAATGATTCATCACTATAACCGGAGAATATAAAGGTGTTGCATTTAAGTTATTCGATATTAATCATCAGTATCGTTTGTTATTCTTGTCCCTTTCTCACCGGCGTCCCACAATACCGCCAGTTCATGTTGGAGCCTGTATTTCCAATAGAACTTATCTGAACTCTAATATGCGGGTACTATTATTCGAATAGGGGAGAGACCAAATACCATATTCTCCTGGCTTTATTATTGTACATGTTTATGTGTATTAATATGCACTGAGAATGCTCATCACGTTGACACCAGGCGGCACAGGCAGGAGGAAGGATTATTCTCCTTGGAGGATAGATTCAGGAGGTAGCCCCACAGATTTAAGAGGTGACCCCCATCACGTGTATAGTGTAACACTTTGCTCCGTGTGGCACTTTGCTCTATATGGGAAATGTATTTTAGATGTGGCCCCCACAGATTCAAGAGGTGGCCCCTACCACGTATGTGGCATGACACTTTACTCTGTGTGGCACTTAGTTTCATTCAGGATCGGCCGGACGTTAGCATGATCGTGGGATACATCCTCGTCATCCCGATACCAGGCATGCTCTGTCAGATGCCGGTATAACCGTGCTATTAACAAGTAACAGTATAGGGAACATAAGTACAGGGGATACAGAAGTTCAGAAATACAAAAGTTCATGAGTACCAAATGGTAGCAGTATAATTATCATGTCAAAATACAGGTGTTAGGTATAATGTTATCCAGTCAGGTGTCACAACATCATGTCAAGTGTATCAGTATCAAGTAATAACATATGTCAAGTATTAAGTGATAGCATGTCAATCGTCAGGTGTCAGATATCAGGTGTCAGGTGTCAAGTGATAACATATCAAGTACCAGTGTCAGATGTCAAGTGTCAAGATTAGGTGTCAAGTATAAACATATCAGTTTCAAGTAATTAACTTGTCAGTATCATGTGAGTTGAATATAGAGTTATAACATCATATGTTAGGTAATCATCCGATCATGTAACATGATACAGGAGAATAATATAGTTAAACATTTCAAACTCTTTACAATCATATCTATAACAACAATAAATTAATCTATTAATTAGTTATGCGAAGCCGAGCGAAGCAAGAGCTTATCTAGGCATACCCAATACAAGTATAATACCAGTTCAATGAGTTTTTATAACGACCAACATGTATTCGTATAACATGTTAATATTAGAAAATCCCTCGCATATCATATATCAACTCGTATAACAATGTGTCATGTATTAAAAGAGAGAATAGCAATTATTAGGTATGAATTGATGATAACAAAGCACTCGCATAACATACTTCAAGCTCTGGAATAAAACTAGCAAGGCATGAAACAACACAAGGGAAGTACTCGCCCAAAACATAGGAGTTACTCACCGATGTAGTGAAGTACTCGCCTAAAACCACACGACTCCTAGCAATATCCAGAAAATTCACGAACACCACGTGCATGCTACCAATCCATATATATATATATATATATATATATATATATTAGAGAGAGAGATTGAGAGAGGAAAGAGGAGAGAGAGAAGAATTAGTTGGAAAGAGGAGAGAGACTAGAAGAGAGAGCACTAGAGAGCTATAGGAAAGAGAGAGAGAGAGAGAGAGAGAAAAGGGAGTTGTGCTAGAAAAGTAGGGGTAAATAGGGGATAATGAAAGGGTAGATGGGAAATAAAAGAAAGAGGGGTAAATTGGAAAGAAGGAAAAGAAAGAAAGAAGAAAAGAATGAAAGGAAGAAAGAATAAAGAAAAGGAGAATGGGGGGAGTGGTGGCCGGCAGCTCTGGCCGCCGCCAGCAACCAGGGGGCGACGCCGCCGCTGAAGAGGGGCGGCGCTGCTTAGGCTTGAGGGAGGAAGCGGGTTGGGTTGGATTTGCTGATGTGGTGGCTGTTGTTATTATTATTGATGTTGATGGTGAAGGTGGTGGCAGTATTGTTAGTGGTGGTGTTGGTTGAAGGTGGTGATGTTGGGGAGTTGGAGGAGGAGGAGGAGATGGTGATTGGGGGGTTGGAAGTGGAGGAGGAGGTGGATTGATGGTGAATTGAAGAAGAAGAAGAAGAAGAAGGAAATGGTCGTAATGTGTTTTGGTGAAAATTGAAGAAGAGGAGATGGTGGTTAAAGAGAAGGGAGTTGGAGAAGAGGAGAGGGGGACTTAGGGGAAGGTGGCCGACCATGGTGGAAGAGAAGGAAGAAGGTGGTGGTGGTGAATGATGGTGAAGATAATGGTGTTGAAGTTGGTGTAGTAGTTATTGTTGTTGAAGATGAAATTGGACTGGGAGATGATGGGGTGGCTTGGTAGAGCAGATGGCCGGGGGCTAGCATTTGTTTTGTCAACTATTATTTGATTTTGGGCCTGTTTGTTTATCCACAAAATGTCGCTCGTCGTTAGTCGTAAAATGAGAATGAAAAATGTGAACCGTAGTAAGAAAAATATATTGTGTTTTACGGTGTTTTGTTGGTAAAGTGAAAGTGTAAATAGAAAAGTATATGGTGTTTTATGGTGTTTGGTTGGTATGTGAAAGTGAAATCTGAGAAATGGGCTAGAGTGCTAAGCACTGAAGAGACTAGCCATGAGCGAAGCCAAGCTTAGGTGAGACCATCGCGTAACACAGCTCAAGCATTAAGCATTAAGGAGCGGCGGAACTAACGCTTTGAGAGGCTTGCACTTGGCGAGTTCACGCGGCGAAGCCAGCGCCTAAAACAATGCTAAATGCTCAGCACCAGGGTGCAACGAGTTCACACTCAGATTTTCAAGGAGTTCTAGTGTGAACTCGTTGTAGGTGTTGCGGCACCGAGTGATCCGGTGGGATCGATTCTAGTGGAAATCCTTTATAGTATTAAGGCGGGGACGTAAAGCAAGGGTGCACGAATCTCGAAACAAATCTTCCGTATTTGCGATTGTTCTCTCTATCTCTCACTTATGTTTATATCTTGCGTGCTCTTATTGTTCATATTCATTACTTGCTTGATATATTTGTGCTTATATTGTTATATGCTTGGGATTGTTTGCTCACACTTTATTCAACCAAAAGAGTCATAGCGGCACCTCAACTCTTATCTAGAGGAATCTTGAGGAGATAGTCCAGAGCCCTTCACCAGAAATTCAGCTACACTCTTATGTTATACTTGGTGCGTTTAGCATAATAGTTTTTAGTTACATAGTTTTAATTCCGTATTAATTCATCATGAGATTAGCTAGTCACCTATTCAACCCCCCTCTAGGTGATTTCAAACACTTCCTCTAAGTGCTTCACATGGGTGGCGCGATCGAGACTCTTCACAAGCGTGTCATCTATGTACACCTCCATTATGTTCCTAATTAGCTCTTTAAATACTTCGTTGACCATTCGCTGAAAAGTGGCTCTGATATTTTTCAGGCCAAAGGTTATTACTTTGTAGCAGTAGATGGCTCAGCCGGTGGTGAAGGCAGTCTTGCCCTCGTCTTTTGGGTGCATCTTGAATTGGTTGTACCCCGAATAGGCATCTATGAGGCTGAGGAGTTTGTGTCCTGCTTTTGCATCGACTATTTGGTCTATGTTAAGTAGTGGGAAGCTATTCTTGTGACATGATTTATTCAAATCGATGAAGTTGATGCAGACTCTCCACTTCCTCTTTTTCTTTTTCACCAGGATTAGGTTGGCAAATTAGTCTGGAAAAAAGTGTTTCTCAAATGAAGCTGGCCTTGAGAAGTCGGTCAACTTCATCGTTGAGAGCTTGGAGACGTTTGACATTCATCTTTCGTGGCTTCTATTTCACTGACTTCACTTCAGGGGAAAACAGACAGTCGGTGGCAGATGATGGAAAGGTCTACTCCAGGCATATCAGTTGGAGACTATGCAAACATGTCGAGATTCTCGGCTAGAAACTTGTTGAGTTGGTTGGGTTCTTTTGATTTAGAGTCAGAGCTGGAGCCAGGGTTGTCGCCGCATTGTGATTGTTATTCGGCAGCAACCAATTCCATCTTCTTCTTTTCATGGAGGGTCTCCTCGGGGACTGTTCTGGCAGTCTTCAACTTCCACCCCAACCACTTCTGAGTGACTGAAGAAATGATTCTAGTCGTGACTTGATCTCCTCTAATGTCGACTATCCCCGTTGGAGTAAAGTACCAGACCATTTGGTGATAAGCAAACGACACATCCTTCATCATGTGGAGCCAGGGTCTCTAGAGTATCACGTTGTGAGGGGACTCCACATCCATCATGTGGAATTTTGTGATGACAGTTTAGAGGTTCACGCGTACTAGAAGTGAGATAGTACCCAAGGAGTGTGTCTCGTTCCTGTCAAACCAATACAGATGAGATTGAGTTTGATGGTTGATTATTACCCGGACAGTTTCGGGAGTGTCCTCCATTCTTTATAGGGCTTCCCAGTAAAGGATGTTCATGGAGCTCCCCTATTGACCAGGATCTTAGACACCTGATAGTTGCCGATGAGCATTATGATAATCAGGGCGCCGTAGTGCGGGAAGTATTGGCCCAAAGGCCTTCCACTCTAGTTTTGATGATGATTAACTCATGTAGTTATGTGTACTAATAATCTTGTGATTTTAGTTTCAGATCTTTAATCAAGATATTAGTTGGTGATTGCTTCAAAAAGAGGAGTTTGGAAGCCTTCACATGGTGATTCCGGTGCCCGAGCATCAAGATCGTACATTTGCACTCGGTGGATCACGATTTGGGATCGAGTCGACTTGAAGATGAAGATCGTCAAGATGACTTAGGTATCCTAGTTTAGTTTTGTGTTTAGATCCATGTGTAAAGATAAGAATAGTTGATATGCTCAAGTGCACAACACACACAAGTTTTATGTTTTGGATATTTGTTTTCGGTTTTTTCCGTTTTGGTTTAACCGATCTTGGTTCTCATGAATAGATATTATATCAAAATAAGTTTACATGGTTTAGTGTATATTAGATTTGTTCTATATACATGCATGCTTCAACTACTTAGACAAACTTACCTTGATATACCTATTCATGTGTTTTAGGTTTTGTGTTTTAACAAAACTTATTTTGGAATTAAAGTCAAAAATATGGATATATATATGTTTCATGTATATTAGATTTCTATCCATTTGCATCATGCTTCAAAGTGTTTAAATATCATGTTTTTGTATTTGGATGAGTTTTAGACAAAACATATTTTCTATTCAAAAATCCAAGTTTTAGAAAATACGGTTTTTGGTTTTTGGCAAAATTTCTATAACACAAAAATGATCCATATTGTTTGAAATTTGTGTTGAAATTTTTAACACAAGTTTATATTTCATGGTAAAATGATAAAACTATTTTGTGAAATTTTTGAGATTTTTATGAGAATTTTTAGGATTAAAAATTACATGTTTTTCTGACCAGAACTGCTGCTGCCAGGCTAGGTCGGTCGACCAGAAGGTCGACCGTACCAAGTAGCCGGTCGACCGTGGCTGTCGACCGACGTGCACGGATACGTGCACGCTGGCTGCCCCATAAGCCGGTCGACCGCACGGTCGACCGACTGAGAGCAGGTTGCTCTCTGTTTGTTCCCGGTCGACCGAGCGGTCGACCGGCCAGAGAGCCGTTGCTCTCTGGTTCTGGGACGGTCGACCGCCCGGTTGACCGGTTGTTGCCAGCGGTCAAATGTGACCGTTGGACGGTCGACCGACCGGTCGACTAGTGGTTCATTTTTGGCAGGATCTGCTGCCAACGGCTAGTTTTGTAAATGGGCTATAAATACCCCATTGGAAAGAGGTTTTCTCTAAGAATTTTTGGACGATTTTTTGAGCTTTCTCTAGTGTTTTCACAGCAATCAAAAGAAGTTTTTGGGCTTTAATTGAACAATCTATTTGGTGTTTTTGCTAGGGTTTGGAAAATCAAAGAAAAGGGTTTTTAGGAAAAGTGTTTGATTCAACTTCTTTATCTTGATTTCTAGTTTTTCCCAAGGATTTTCTTTGAGTTTTTGATTTTCATTCCTTTGGTTTTCTCCACACTTGCGTTACATCTACTATCTTATTCTATAGGATCTTTGTGTGAGAAAAGAGATTGTTTGTGGTCTTTTGATCACCAAGTTGTAAACCCAATCTTTGCTTGGCTTTGTGCCTTACCCTCATTGTGTTGAGGAGGTTGTGCAAGTGGGTAGCATCCCTCAAGGTGTGAGGTGATCCTTGTGTAAGCTTTGTGCTAATCCCTCAAGTTGTGAGGTGATTGTTTGTTGGCTTGGTGTTGTGCCTCAAGGAGGAGGTTGTGTTTGTAAGGAGAGGAGTTGGGTACTCCTTGTGATTGTATTGCCCTAAATCCTCGGTGGAGGTTCCCTGTGTGGGAGCCCTTTGTGGACAAGCTAGTGGATTCGAAATCCTTCTGGGTGAAGGCGGGGACGTAGAGCTAGGTGCTCGAACCTCGAAACAAATCTTGTTGTTTGCGCTTGTTCCATTGACTCTTACTCTTTCTCTCTCTCTTTGTAATGTGCCTTGCATTATTTCACAATTGTCATTCATATCTATTTGCTTGGCTAGCTTGTGTGTGCATCAATTGTTGTAATTACATTAGTTGTTAAATTCCGCATTTAGTTCACTAGATTAGCATAATCACCTATTCACCCCCCCTCTAGGTGATTTTCAGGAAGTGCATGGTCGACGCGTCAGAATCTGAGAACAACACTAGTTTGCTTGGAGCCAATGTCGGGCTAGTCAGCACCTGGAGTAGATGGCCTTTTGGGCCTTGCTAGTATAGATGGACCTCTCCGAGATGTGGAACCTCAAATTGGAGAGGCAGCAAAAATGGCGTCGATTTCTCGATGCTGTATGACTTGGCCCTCAGGCTGAGAAGTTTCAAGGAAAACCATCTTCATCCTGATCTTCGAGAGCTGACCGGGACTGAGGATGAATTCTTGGAGATAACCTCGATACTGGTGAAGAAGTCCGATGGGGTCGGTCGCTCCCGAGTAGTCTTCGAAGCTTGACATCATGAACTTCTTCGGGAAGCAGCGGGAGGTGATTTGCTCGGAGAGCAGAGAGCTGATGATATTCAATCCGTATGGTTCTGTCTCCATATGGAGTCGTTTGAGGGCCCTCTTAACCTGCTTTCTGACAATCTCCTCTATGTCCTTTGCTCGGGGGTCTTCAGGGCCTTCTGCGACCCTAAATTGTTTGAATACTGGCTGTCACTCGGGAAGAATTACCTCTTGCGTTTTTGATTATCTTCGACGTGTGTGGTTTCCGTCGAAGAAGATGGAGACAGCGGAGCTTGGGAACCCTCAGGATGCTTGGAGGGCTTCGATCTCCGAAGGATCTCAATTTGGGTTAAGATCTGATTTTTGACCTAGTGGCCTCGTTTCTCTCCAGGACAACCTACTCACATTCACAAACTGTCTTCGCTCGCTGCTCCTCCAATTGTTTTTGGAGATCGATGAACATATGGAGAAGTCGACCTTCAGTGGGGCGTCGTGTTTCAGGTTGATTATTCCTCACCTCAGGGATGGTAGTTGCGGAAAAGAGCTCTTCACCGACTTCTTCGACGTGAGAGGAGGGTGGACAGCTCCCATGCCCCCAGCTGCAGCTAATTGCCTTTGAAGGTCGCTGCAATAATGGGTCGGGAGGTGCTCTTCTTAAAAGGATCCATCTCCGATATTGACGAGGCCTTTTGAGGAGGGTTTGAGAAGAGAGAACTTTGAGTATTGACTCATAGATCTCAATAAAAGCATTAAAATGGAGTAATTCTTCGGAAGAATTTATATACACTCAATTTGTAATAGGATTTAAGAGAGAAAATAGCACTATAAAAACACTAGAGAATTTACGTGAAAAACCCGCTGTGAGGAAAACCTACAGTGTAAAGAGAGATTCCACTAATACAAGAAGATTACAGTGAGTGCTCAGAACTCTATTACCGATTTTATTCTATAGGGTTCGATCCCTTGTAGAGAGAGGGGATTGGTTTTTATAGCCGGGGGACGGTAAGCTGAATCGTGGCTTTCAAGATTCTCGCCTCAGAATTCGCCCACGATCATGACTGGGCGTGAAACCCTAGCTGTAATTGATTGTACGTGGTGTGTGATAGACGGGGGCGAGCTGACTAACAAGATTTGAAGTTCAGATTCGCCTCTATAGCCTCGCTTGCCCATCAGAGGTAACTGATTTGGCCTTCACGTGGTTGGGTAAGATTTATTGATCGAGAAGTGAGCCACTGATCCTGCGAACCACTGATTCCTGTCAGGTGTCACAATCTTGCAGTGAGTTATATTTTTGACCACTATAATATTCTTAGGGAATTCAAGAAGAGAAAACACTGCAATTGATAAATATTTTATGTGGGAGCATGTGGTTTTGCAAAGCTATACGTGCATCACGAGAGCTTTTAAAATGGGATACCCCATAATAAAAAAATTAAGAAAATATTTGTTTCGCATGAAATCTAATAAAAGAATATATTTGAAAAGTTGACAAATGTAATTAAAACATAAAAACAATAGGATAGCTAATCACGTCTAAAACTGTTTTATTAGAAAAATAAACATTTTAAATAAACATAAAAAGTCCACTTTGTATGTGGCAGTTTTATACGTTGGTCATCTAATTTATTCACACACACACATATAAGTATCCAAAAGTATCACACAATATTAAGAATAGTAAGAACTTTTAATTTATTTTACTTATATAAATGACTTGATGAATAAATAGTTACTAACAAGCATCCGTGATTAAACCACACAATTAAAATTAAAAAAATATGAAAAGAAAAAAAAAGAGATCGTGCCACAACATTTTCCGCACGCAATGTACAGATCTTTGAGGCTGCCAAGGTCATATGTGGGTCTTGATATTAATGCGGGATGAAGGATTCAATCTAGGGGCTGAGTAAGTACGAGGTCAGATTTAAGGAGATTTGATAGATTTGATTGGAAAGATTTAGGGGAGAAAAGAGAAGAAAGTTTGGATTCGAGAAAAATAAGGGGGAGAGTTGAATTTATTTCATTGGCGAAGTGGGTGTTTGCAATTATCAAGGAGGTTGGCTGTCGGATACGTAGGCATCCCAAAGGAACGGGTGCTCTCTCAATCACTAAAACTCCCAGCAATCAAAATCTCTCTAACATTAAGCTATGGCGAAAGGCTCCAGAGTATTTAAAGTTAAGACCAATTTCGGAACCAAAAAAAAAAAAAATGCCAATTCGACCAATGACCTGTAATCTGCAGAAGCTGGAAAAATGGAAACACAGAAGGAAAAAAATCATTGTGCTCCAATTTTCTTTCAATGGATACAAAAATGGTTAAAACTGTTAAAATGTCGAAATTCCATCATTCTAATTTCCTCACTCACCCAATCAGCCGCCTGAAAGCAGCCTCCATCAACCTCAACGCCTCCGCGCACTCCTCGATCCCCTTCTCATCCGCCCCTCCCCTCAGCAATGGCGGAAAGAAGAGCCAGAACGCCGTCGCCGCCACGAACCCAAACGTAACCAGCATCCCCACCGCCGGGTGAGGCCGCCACCACCCGGCCCTCTTCGCCTTCACCTCCGCCGCCGTGCACACCCCCTGAATGGCAAAGAACAGAGTGACCTCGCCAGTGGGAGCATCGAACGTCATGTAGTAGAATATGACCTCGTGCATCAGCCCCGAGACCAAGAACACCGCCATCATCCCCGCCGTGGTGCCGAACCGCGACCGAACCGGGTCGTAGACCGAGGGGCGGAGGATGCTGGTGACCATGAGATTCCATCTTCGGCCCCAAAACTCCTGCAACGAGGTGGATTTGTACGGGGCGTCGGACTGCGGCTCGAGGCCGAGGCCGAGGAGGGAGCCAGCGAGGAACGCGGCCAAAGCGAAGATGAGCTCCAAGGTAACATAAATGTAGAGGCAGTAGCTGGCGAGAAGCAGCCAAGGGTGGACGTGGGATCTGTACTGGTAGACGAGGGTGAGTGCGACGAGAGCAGAGAGCTTGATGCAAGAAGGGACGAAGAGATGACGATGATGGCGGCAAGATTCGTCCGTGCTGGGTTGGATTTTGACGGGGAGGGAGGAGATGGCTATGAAGGTGGGGAGAGGGAGGGAGGGGGGGAGTGGGCCGAGGCCGAAGGCGAGGAGGAGGAGCTTGAAGACGCCGAGCCAGGCGAGGAAGAAGGCGGCGGTGCCGCGGAGATTGATGGAGGTGAAGTAGAAAGGGAGGCATGGGAGAAGAATTACGACGGGGAGGAGAGAGAGCAGCCGGAGATTTCCTGGGTTTGTTGACGATGAAGCGAAGCGAGCGTAGGTCATTGAAGCAGTGACCCATGCTAAGACCTTGATGAGTGCATCAAAATCTCCTTCCAGTACCATTTTTTTTTTTCTCTCGTCTTCTTCTCCCCCAGTCGATCTCTCTGGACAAATTGGATCAAATAAAGAGCAAAGCCATTGATTGATTGATTGATTAAATAACTGGAGGAAAGTGTGATTGATTACTTTATGTCGAATGGAAATGATAAGAAAATAAAGCGCGTGCAGCACGGGTAAGGCTCCATGAATCAACAGTCATTTGTGTGGCTGCTGCTGCGGATAGACCCCCAATCCTGAAGGGCGCTTGAGAATTTCGTTTGAGAGAAGTTTTATAAAATAAATTAAATAAATAATTTCCAGAAAAGTATACGGGATGGGATTGGGGTAACTGATTTTTATTTCCTCACATGAGGGCATGAATTGCGAATGACGAAGCAAAGTGGAGCCTCGGACTACTCCTTTCCTACAAGAAAATAAAAGAATTTGTTAGTGAGCTTGGAATGTTTAGATGGCCTCAAGGTATTCTCTATCTGCTCCATGCAAAAATAAAATAAAATAATTTGTTCTCAAGGCAAAAAAAACAAACAAATAAAAAGACTAGTTTTTGAATTTTTTTGAAGTCGAGTGAAGAGAGGAGATGGGTGGGAGAAAAGGTTAACGTTTTTTTTCATGACAACAGCTATAACAGTATCATATTCAATCAACTAAAAGGTTGAATCACGTACAGTTTTTGTACATTTTTTATGAGGAGAATGACTGACAATATATAGACATATATAATTACATAATAAAAAAATCATAATTATTATAGTATTCTAACTCTTAATATAATAGTATTCTAAATTGATCAATTTCAAACAAGCTCCTTGAAGAACAAGCAATTAGCTCAATTGCTTGCAAGACACACACCTAGAAAGTAGGAATCAAGGTTGATGCGCCCAAGGGGAAAATTTTATTGAATAGTAAAGTCATATTAATATAAACACTTATTTGTTATATCGTAACTAATTAAAGAGTCATGGGAGAAGCAAACGCGGAATAATTTCTTCCGTCTATGCGTAAAACGAAGAAGATAAGATTTTTATGTGAGAGACTTCCAATCATCCACTATAGCAATAGTAGGATTACAACTTGATTTGTTTTGGAATGCTTGAGGGATGCCTTGAGAATGAGCCAAAGGTATCCTATTTATAGGTTTAAAGATGATATTTCCTCTTACAATACATTCAATACAAATATTACTTAAAATTTCATCTCCTAAAATTAACTAAAAATTCAAGAGGCTTCACATAACTTTTTATCTCCTATGGAGTTAATTGCATTCATCCCCAAAAGTCTTCACATCTTCCAAAAAGGCTTATTATCTCTTGTAAGAATTATTTATGGATCTTTAACTTTGACCTTAACCTCATAAAGAAGGATGTGACCAACAAACTCCCCCTCCCGAATTACGAGAAATATCCCATGCCAGCTATCTTTCGACAAAACTCATGCTTCACCTTCGACAAATGCTTTGTCATCATATCTGACCCATTCATGTCAGTATGAATTTTCTGAAGCTGCAAAAGTTTCTCCTCAAGAAGATCTCTAGTTCAATAGCGAATATCGATGTACTTGAATTTTGAATGAAAACTAGAATTTTTAGTTAGATGAATTGTAATTTGACTGTCACAATGAATTAGATAATACCTTTGCTCGATGCCAAGTTCCAAAAAGAACTTCTATGCGGCATAAGTTTGACAAATGGAGCTCTAGTTTGCTTGCCAACCAAACAATGTACACAAGGTTTTAGATGTGTACCTTTCTAGTCGGGCAGGAGCTCTTCTTGAAAAGTATCTAGATGCCTCTTTCACTCATATGGTCAAGTCATTGGTGCCATATCTGTGAGGCATCTTGCTTCGTAGTGTTCACCAAGGATCTACGCATCCTATCCTTCATCCTATAAAGTGTACAACGCATCTTTCCCCTTACTAAGATGAGGGATCCCTTGGTAAGTTTCCAAAGATCCGGCACATGTTTCACATCTTGGAGGACTAACTTACAGCCTAAGCTGGTCTCATCTTAATATCTCTGATCCCCATAATCTTTGATGTACCATCGTTGCTCATTTTGACCAGACCACAGACTTTTATGTTGAGAATAAGTCTCTTCATGGGTTCACATGATAGGATGCTCCGATATCCACCACCCAATTCATATCCTGACCTGTGGAGACAGGGGTGGCTCAACCTCTAGGCGAATGAGGCAGTCGCCTAGGGCCTTCAAATATAATGGGCCTCCAAAATTATAGTGTAAATTAGTATTTAACTAAAATAAGAAATATAAAATATAGAAAATGTTTTTTGTTCGTTCAACTAGGCGTGCCAGAGTGGTTATTGAACATGACTAGAAATTGTGTGGGCTTTGCCTGCGTGAGTTCGAATCTTGTCAGCATGAGTCTCTTCCACTTTCCCAAGCTAATATACTTCACTCCCTATAACTATTTAATTATAATTAAAGAGGAGTCTCTTCCACTTTCTCAGCTGTCTTTTCCACTCTCCCTAACTATTTAATTATAATTAGAGAATTTTTTAAAATTAAAACTCTCTCTGTGCAGCCTTGCTCTTCACCGCCTCCGTCGCCCAGGCCTCAAACTGACGACAGGGCCTGCAACTGCTTTATAGAAAAAAATACGTTAGGAAAACTTGAATACAAAAACTTGATTAAAAATTTTGCATCTCAAAAAACTAGAAGAATTATTTTTTAATAAAATATTGATTAAATAAAATATTAGTTAATATTAATTACTTTTTTAAAAGTATATTTTAAAAGGGCCCATTTGAAATTTTTGTCTAAGGTCTCTCTAAAAATTGAGCCGCTCCTGTGTGGAGATATAAGCAATCATCTTTGCATGCAGAAAAAAATAAGGAACTGATCTCCTTCTATTCTAGCGTAGTAGGCTCTGTTGCCTCATTTTTTGCATCGCCTTTATCATTTATTTTCTGATCTCTCTTAGACTTGTGACATTCCTTTTTCATGTGGCCCGGCTTGTCGTCGTAGTGACAGTTGAAATGTTTCCTTGATTTGGGTCTTCCTCGGGATCTGCTATGGTCTTGTGGCTGCCTATGAAAACTTTGTTGGAATTGAAGAATATGAAGGTGAATCTTCGAGTTGAATTATGGCGAGATCCGTTGATCGAATCAACTGGATGATGGTTGGAGTGTGTTCTCCTTCCATTGGGGATGAACGTGGTATATTCACATGTTCAATTCCGACTTCGAATGAATGAGATATTCAAGTCCAAAGATTGCCTAATTCAAAGCCAAAACGGGACTAAAGGTAGCTTAAAGCATTTAGTCCCACATTGGCCGTGGGATGGAAGTTTGTGGTGTATATATAGAGAAAATTGAGAACAAAGGGCGTGCCCTTTGGGTACTTGGAGTTTTCGCGCGCGAAAAGGAGGGAACTATGCCCGCACATGCAGGCATGCATGCGCACGCGCGCCGCCGCTGGCGGCGGCGGCCGGGCTCGGGCTCGGGTCCGGGCATGGGCATGGGCATGGGTCTGGCTCGGGTTCGAGTCTGAGTCTGAGTCTGAGTTCGGGGTCCCTACCTGGCCTGATTCTTTTTGAATCAAGTCTCAAGGTATGATCCGAACCAGACCCGCTCCGCAACCTGAACCAAGACCGGACCCGCTCCGCGCATCAGTTGGACTGCCAACAGTTGCGACTGTTGGGCTGCCAACAGACACAGCGTGACTGTTGGGCTGCCAACAGACACGGCTGCTGGACGAAAGGTTGCAATCTTTCAGTCCTGTTGGCCCCTCTTGGAGTGCTATATAAAGCACTCCAATCTCTCAATTGAAAACACAATCTACAACACCAACAACAACTTCTCTTCTCTCTCTCTGAGTTCTGAACTTCAATTTTCTGCGTTCAGAACTGGGAAGTAGAGTTCTGAAGTGACTTCCAAATAGGGAAGTGGGAAATCTGTAACTCGGTTTTCGAAGCGACTTCCAACGGAGATTCTGCAAAATTGTTCTGAAAGAGGAATCAGAAAATTCAACATATTCTTTTATAAGAATTGTTGTCTGAATCTGGTACTTCTGAAGAAAGATATTCTTCTACCTTCCATCGTCCTCAACAGTGGGTGCTCCTCCAGAAGAGTAAAGGCAAATATTCGTTTGAAATTTGTCCTTGTACCGCTGCTTCAACGATCCTGTGAAGGTACTGGTTGACTACGGTTCGACCGTACGGTGATTTGGTAGTGCTATCCAAATACCGTGAAAGAGTGTTGTATCTTGGGAGACCAGCGTCCATTATCCCGTTAGCACCAGTGCGGGGGACGTAATTGTCTTAAGGAGATTCGCTATAAGCGTACCTCACTCTAAATACTGTATAAGTGGATTAAGTCCTTTATACAGGGGATATACTTTACAGTATATCGAGATTGAATTAGATTCAGTCTAAGTGATACTGTATAAGTGAATTAAGTCCTTTATACAGGGGATATACTTTACAGTATATCGAGATTGACTTAGATTCAGTCTAAGTGATACTGTATAAGTGGATTAAGTCCTTATACAGGGGATATACTTTACAGTATATCGAGACTGACTTGGATTCAGTCTAATTGGTGCTTAAACCAAGGAAGGAAATTGAAAGGTGGTTCTTAAATTAAGGAACGTTCTATTGAACGGAAAACCTCCCACCTGATAATTGCCGACCTGGCCAATTAGATTGTTGATATCTCAGTGATCTTGATTAGTTGTCAGATTGATTCTTGTTAAGCAGGATCCCCAACAATCTTAAGACAATTAATAGTGAAGTTTCATACTTCTGTTCTGCTTGAATTTGCAGAAGATGTCTGAGACTAATCAAGATAGCTTTAGCAAGGCACCAAACATGCCGCTACAAGCTTTGATGCCTACTCCACTTCCTAACTCGAAGCCGGAGAAGCCAGGAAAATTTGATGGCACAGAATTCAAGAGGTGGCAACAGAAGATGTACTTCTACTTGACCACTCTTCATCTGGCCAGATTCCTGGAAGAAGATCCACCAGAGCCTGCAACTGATGCATGGACTCAATGTGACTTCCTTTGCCTAAATTATGTTCTTAATGGACTGGATGACTCTCTTTATAATGTCTACAGTCCTATAACAACGGCAAAGAAGTTATGGGCCAGTCTTGACAAGAAGTACAAGACTGAGGATGCTGGTACCAAGAAGTTCGTCGTAGGACGATTTCTGGAGTACAAAATGGTGGATAGCAAGACTGTAATCAGTCAGGTGCAAGAGTTCCAACTTATCTTGCACGAGATAGAAGCCGAAGGTATGATCCTACCTGAAACTTTTCAGGTTGCTACTATCGTGGAGAAACTCCCACCTGCGTGGAGAGATTTCAAGAACTACCTTAAGCACAAGCGAAAGGAGTTGAAGTTGGAAGATCTCATTGTGAGGCTTCGAATCGAGGAGGACAACAGAAAGTCCGAGAAAAGGACCAGCAAGAACTCCTACGAAGCAAAAGCTAATGTGATCGAGGACTCAAAGGGGAAAGCGTCTACTTCCAAAAGCTTAAAGCGGAAGAAGACTTACCAGGGGTACAAAGGCAAGGTCCAAGAAGGCAAGAACATGCGCTTCAAGGGAACTTGCTACATCTGCAACAAAGAAGGGCATAAGGCGAATGAATGTCGCAGCCGTCTCAAACAAAACAAGAATCTTGTTGATGGTCTTTTTAAAGACAATGTTGCAGTGGTAGACAAAAAGTCTGTGTATCTGTACCCGAAGCTTATAAATAAAGAAAATTCTTCTGTTTATTTGCTTGAGTCTCCTAATTTGTGGCATGCTAGATTAGGGCATGTAAATTACAAGTCTGTAAAGAACTTGTCTAATCTGGGATATATTCCTAAACTCAACTTGGAAGAAATTCGCAAGTGTGAGGTTTGTGTTGAGGCCAAGTTGGCTAAAAATTCATTTCACTCAATAGATCGAAATACAGAACCTTTAGGGTTAATTCATAGCGATCTATGTGACTTGAAGTTTATGCCAACTAGAGGCGGTAAAAAGTATTTCATTACTTTTATCGATGACTGTACAAGATACTGTTATGTGTATCTTTTAAACAGTAAGGATGAGGCAATAAATATGTTTACAACATATAAAGCCGAAGTTGAGAATCAACTCAACAAGAAAATCAAGATTCTAAAATCCGATAGAGGCGGAGAATATGAATCAAATGATTTTAGTGAGTTATGTGCTAGTTTTGGTATAATCCATCAAACTACAGCACCATACACTCCTCAGCAGAATGGAATTGCTGAACGGAAGAACAGAACTTTGAAGGAGATGGTTAATTCCATGCTCGTAAGTTCTGGAGCTCCGCAGAACTTGTGGGGGGAAGCTCTATTAACTGCAAATCATATTCTAAATAGAGTACCCCACAAGAAACTTTGTCTAATACCATTCGAGTTATGGCATGGAAGGACACCTTCCTACCATTACCTCAAAATGTGGGGTGCCTTGCAAAGGTGCTGGCACCATTACCCAAAAAGACTAAGTTGGGAGCAAAAACTATGGACTGCGTATTCATAGGCTATACCTTGAATAGTAGTGCCTACAGATTTCTGGTTCATAAATCAGAAATACCAGATATTCATGTAAACATGATTATCGAATCTCGAGATGTTGTGTTCTTTGAAGACATCTTTCCGTACAAACGGGAAGCAGAAAAGACTTCTGGGAAAAGAACACACGAGATGGCGTTCAGGGACGAAAGCCCCGAGGAACGAAATGTAAATGCGGAAATTGAACCAAGAAGAAGTCAGAGATCTAGAATCTCTAAATCTTTTGGTCCAGATTTCATAGCATACGCTATTGAGAGCGAGCCTCAAACATTTAAAGAGGCTATGTCAAACCCAGAAGCACAAATGTGGAAAGAAGCTATAAATAGCGAAATAGAATCCATACTAAGTAATCATACTTGGGAATTGGTAAACTTGCCTCCTGGCAGTAAACCAATTGGGTGTAAGTGGATTTTCAAACGAAAATTAAAACCCGATGGATCTATCGATAAGTACAAGGCTAGATTAGTAGCCAAGGGTTATCGACAAAAAGAAGGACTTGACTATTTCGATACTTATTCACCAGTAACAAGAATAATGTCCATACGGATGTTGATTGCGATTGCAGTATTGCACAACTTAGATATCCATCAAATGGATGTCAAGACTGCATTCTTAAATGGTGAATTAAGTGAAGAGATATATATGGAGCAACCTGAAGGATTTAAAGTCAAGGGCCAAGAACACAAGGTGTGTAAATTGGTAAAATCCTTATACGGTTTAAAACAGGCTCCAAAACAATGGCATGAGAAATTTGATAGTGTCATGATCAAAGATGGATTCACTATCAATGAATGCGATAAGTGTGTTTACACGAAAACAGTTGGAGATGCATGTATCATTGTCTGTCTTTATGTAGACGACATGTTGATACTTGGGACTAATATTGAGATTATTAAGTCCACTAAAAGAACGTTATCCAACAGTTTTGATATGAAGGATCTGGGGGTTGCTGATGTAATTTAAGAATTAAAATTACTAGAACACTAGATGGAATCAGTCTATCTCAATCTCACTACGTGGATAAGATGATAGAAAGATTCAAGGATCATGGGATAAAAGAGAATACAAATCTTTTTCTCCCACACATCCACCTTCATAAGAATACAGGAACTGGAATACGCCAGTTGGAGTATTCTCAGATTATCGGAAGTCTAATGTATTTGATGAATTGCACTAGACCCGATATTGCTTACGCTGTAAGCAAGTTGAGTAGATACACTAGCAATCCTAGTGATCTACATTGGACCGCTCTACTACGAGTATTGGGTTACGTATCACATACCAAGGATTATGCCTTGAGATATGGAAATTATCCTCCTGTACTGGAAGGATATAGTGATGCTAATTGGATTGCAGATTCTGAGGAATCAAAATCAACTAGCGGATACGTATTTACTCTAGCAGGAGCAGCGGTATCTTGGAAATCTTCTAAGCAAACATGTATTGCCCGTTCCACTATGGAATCAGAATTCATAGCCTTAGATAAGGCTGGAGAAGAAGCAGAATGGCTTCGACAATTCTTAGAAGATATACCGTTATGGCAAAAGCCAGTGCCCGCTATATGTATACACTGCGACAATCAAGCAGTTATATCTAGGGCACAAAATGTGATATACAACGGTAAGTCTAGACATATTCGTCGTAGACATAATACCGTGAAGCAGTTGCTCTCAAATGGAATTATCTCTATTGACTTTGTATCGTCAAAGGATAATTTAGCGGATCCGCTTACTAAAGGTTTAAGTGGAGAGCGTATAAACTGCGCATCGAGGGGAATGGGTCTAAAAGCCTAACCTTACCGAGTCAGCTTAATGGAAATCTCACTTAGCGACTGGAGATCCCACGGACTAAGTTCAAGAGGAAAAACTAGTTATGATTGACTCAGCAAGTAAGCACTTGGGAGCTTGACTCCAATCCATTCCTAAGGTGCACATAAGTGCTTTTCTACAAGTGGATTAAGGATAAGCTTAACGCTTTTAATGATGCCTATATCTTGTTACTAAACAAGTGGAGTAGAGTAGACTACTCTTAATAGGTCCATCACCTATGTGAGTATAGAGTTGGGTCGGCTCTTTGGGAATCTCTATGGAGGCTGTTATTCCCTAAAGATACTCTCTGAAACCAAGAATGTCCAGGACCAAAACGGACACAACAGAGAACCAAAGTTGATTTGGAAAGTCACTGTGTGAAGCTTGTTGACTTGGCTTACACTAACGGCTAACAGTTCAAGACCTAGTTCACTGATTAGCCAGTAAGTCCGATAAAGCTTTCACTATGGAAGGTTCAAGACCTAGTTCACCTATCCTTATGCAGTTTCTTTTCTCAAGTACCTTTCACAATAGAGTCAGTCTCTTTGTGTGTCATTTCCTTGAATTCTCCATTCATTGTGGGGGATTGTTGGAATTGAAGAATATGAAGGTGAATCTTCGAGTTGAATTATGGCGAGATCCGTTGATCGAATCAACTGGATGATGGTTGGAGTGTGTTCTCCTTCCATTAGGGATGAACGTGGTATATTCACATGTTCAATTCCGACTTCGAATGAATGAGATATTCAAGTCCAAAGATTGCCAAATTCAAAGCCAAAACGGGACTAAAGGTAGCTTAAAGCATTTAGTCCCACATTGGCCGTGGGATGGAAGTTTGTGGTGTATATATAGAGAAAATTGAGAACAAAGGGCGTGCCCTTTGGGTACTTGGAGTTTTCGCGCGCGAAAAGGAGGGAACTATGCCCGCACAGGCAGGCATGAATGCGCACGCGCGCCGCCGCTGGCGGCGGCTGGGCTCGGGCTCGGGCTCGGGCTCGGGCTCGGGTCCGGGCATGGGCATGGGCATGGGCATGGGCATGGCTCTGGCTCGGGTCTGAGTCTGAGTCTGAGTCTGAGTTCGGGATCCCTACCTGGCCTGATTCTTTTTGAATCAAGTCTCAAGGTATGATCCGAACCAGACCTGCTCCGCAACCTGAACCAAGACCGGACCCGCTCCGCGCATCAGTTGGACTGCCAACAGTTGCGACTGTTGGGCTGCCAACAGACACAGCGTGACTATTGGGCTGCCAACAGACACGGCTGCTGGACGAAAGGTTGCAATCTTTCAGTCCTGTTGGCCCCTCTTGGAGTGCTATATAAAGCACTCCAATCTCTCAATTGAAAACACAATCTACAACACCAACAACAACTTCTCTTCTCTCTCTCTGAGTTCTGAACTTCAATTTTCTGCGTTCAGAACTGGGAAGTAGAGTTCTGAAGTGACTTCCAAATAGGGAAGTGGGAAATCTGTAACTCGGTTTCTGAAGTGACTTCCAACGGAGATTCTGCAAAATTGTTCTGAAAGAGGAATCAGAAAATTCAACATATTCTTTTATAAGAATTGTTGTCTGAATCTGGTACTTCTGAAGAAAGATATTCTTCTACCTTCCATCGTCCTCAACAGTGGGTGCTCCTCCAGAAGAGTAAAGGCAAATATTCGTTTGAAATTTGTCCTTGTACCGCTGCTTCAACGATCCTGTGAAGGTACTGGTTGACTACGGTTCGACCGTACGGTGATTTGGTAGTGCTATCCAAATACCGTGAAAGAGTGTTGTATCTTGGGAGACCAGCGTCCATTATCCCGTTAGCACCAGTGCGGGGGACGTAATTGTCTTAAGGAGATTCGCTATAAGCGTACCTCACTCTAAATACTGTATAAGTGGATTAAGTCCTTTATACAGGGGATATACTTTACAGTATATCGAGATTGACTTAGATTCAGTCTAAGTGATACTGTATAAGTGGATTAAGTCCTTTATACAGGGGATATACTTTACAGTATATCGAGATTGACTTAGACAGTGTCTAAGTGATATTGTATAAGTGGATTAAGTCCTTTATACAGGGGATATACTTTACAGTATATCGAGACTGACTTGGATTCAGTCTAATTGGTGCTTAAACCAAGGAAGGAAATTGAAAGGTGGTTCTTAAATTAAGGAACGTTCTATTGAACGGAAAACCTCCCACCTGATAATTGCCGACCTGGCCAATTAGATTGTTGATATCTCAGTGATCTTGATTAGTTGTCAGATTGATTCTTGTTAAGCAGGATCCCCAACAATCTTAAGACAATTAATAGTGAAGTTTCATACTTCTGTTCTGCTTGAATTTGCAGAAGATGTCTGAGACTAATCAAGATAGCTTTAGCAAGGCACCAAACATGCCGCTACAAGCTTTGATGCCTACTCCACTTCCTAACTCGAAGCCGGAGGAGCCAGGAAAATTTGATGGCACAGAATTCAAGAGGTGGCAACAGAAGATGTACTTCTACTTGACCACTCTTCATCTGGCCAGATTCCTGGAAGAAGATCCACCAGAGCCTGCAACTGATGCATGGACTCAATGTGACTTCCTTTGCCGAAATTATGTTCTTAATGGACTGGATGACTCTCTTTATAATGTCTACAGTCCTATAACAACGGCAAAGAAGTTATGGGCCAGTCTTGACAAGAAGTACAAGACTGAGGATGCTGATACCAAGAAGTTCATCGTAGGACGATTTCTGGAGTACAAAATGGTGGATAGCAAGACTGTAATCAGTCAGGTGCAAGAGTTCCAACTTATCTTGCACGAGATAGAAGCCGAAGGTATGATCCTACCTGAAACTTTTCAGGTTGCTACTATCGTGGAGAAACTCCCACCTGCGTGGAGAGATTTCAAGAACTACCTTAAGCACAAGCGAAAGGAGTTGAAGTTGGAAGATCTCATTGTGAGGCTTCGAATCGAGGAGGACAACAGAAAGTCCGAGAAAAGGACCAGCAAGAACTCCTACGAAGCAAAAGCTAATGTGATCGAGGACTCAAAGGGGAAAGCGTCTACTTCCAAAAGCTTAAAGCGGAAGAAGACTTACCAGGGGTACAAAGGCAAGGTCCAAGAAGGCAAGAACATGCGCTTCAAGGGAACTTGCTACATCTGCAACAAAGAGGGGCATAAGGCGAATGAATGTCGCAGCCGTCTCAAACAAAACAAGAATCTTGTTGATGGTCTTTTTAAAGACAATGTTGCAGTGGTAGACAAAAAGTCTGTGTATCTATACCCGAAGCTTATAAATAAAGAAAATTCTTCTGTTTATTTGCTTGAGTCTCCTAATTTGTGGCATGCTAGATTAGGGCATGTAAATTACAAGTCTGTAAAGAACTTGTCTAATCTGGGATATATTCCTAAACTCAACTTGGAAGAAATTCGCAAGTGTGAGGTTTGTGTTGAGGCCAAGTTGGTTAAAAATTCATTTCACTCAATAGATCGAAATACAGAACCTTTAGGGTTAATTCATAGCGATCTATGTGACTTGAAGTTTATGCCAACTAGAGGCGGTAAAAAGTATTTCATTACTTTTATCGATGACTGTACAAGATACTGTTATGTGTATCTTTTAAACAGTAAGGATGAGACAATAAATATGTTTACAACATATAAAGCCGAAGTTGAGAATCAACTCAACAAGAAAATCAAGATTCTAAAATCCGATAGAGGCGGAGAATATGAATCAAATGATTTTAGTGAGTTATGTGCTAGTTTTGGTATAATCCATCAAACTACAGCACCATACACTCCTCAGCAGAATGGAATTGCTGAACGGAAGAACAGAACTTTGAAGGAGATGGTTAATTCCATGCTCGTAAGTTCTGGAGCTCCGCAGAACTTGTGGGGGGAAGCTCTATTAACTGCAAATCATATTCTAAATAGAGTACCCCACAAGAAACTTGGTCTAATACCATTCGAGTTATGGCATGGAAGGACACCTTCCTACCATTACCTCAAAATGTGGGGGTGCCTTGCAAAGGTGCTGGCACCATTACCCAAAAAGACTAAGTTGGGAGCAAAAACTATGGACTGCGTATTCATAGGCTATACCTTGAATAGTAGTGCCTACAGATTTCTGGTTCATAAATCAGAAATACCAGATATTCATGTAAACATGATTATCGAATCTCGAGATGCTGTGTTCTTTGAAGACATCTTTCCGTACAAACGGGAAGCAGATAAGACTTCTGGGAAAAGAACACACGAGATGGCGTTCAGGGACGAAAGCCCCGAGGAACGAAATGTAAATGCGGAAATTGAACCAAGAAGAAGTCAGAGATCTAGAATCTCTAAATCTTTTGGTCCAGATTTCATAGCATACGCTATTGAGAGCGAGCCTCAAACATTTAAAGAGGTTATGTCAAACCCAGAAGCACAAATGTGGAAAGAAGCTATAAATAGCGAAATAGAATCCATACTAAGTAATCATACTTGGGAATTGGTAAACTTGCCTCCTGGCAGTAAACCAATTGGGTGTAAGTGGATTTTCAAACGAAAATTAAAACCCGATGGATCTATCGATAAGTACAAGGCTAGATTAGTAGCCAAGGGTTATCGACAAAAAGAAGGACTTGACTACTTCGATACTTATTCACCAGTAATAAGAATAACGTCCATACGGATGTTGATTGCGATTGCAGTATTGCACAACTTAGATATCCATCAAATGGATGTCAAGACTGCATTCTTAAATGGTGAATTAAGTGAAGAGATATATATGGAGCAACCTGAAGGATTTAAAGTCAAGGGCTAAGAACACAAGGTGTGTAAATTGGTAAAATCCTTATACGGTTTAAAACAGACTCCAAAACCATGGCATGAGAAATTTGATAGTTGTTGACACTTAGAAAAGACAAGATTCTCATTGGTCCGAACGATGTCTAAACTTGTTGACATTTACAAAAGACAAGGGACAGACGAGCTGAAGACCAGTTTTCGCCCACCTCCAAGGGACAAAGAAGCGGTTTGGACTCCACTGATCCAGCAAGCAGAACAGTGAACCCGGATTGTTTCTAAACAGACCTCAGCAGGTCTAAAATGCTAGCATTTAGCATTACATTAGCCCAAGGGGATAGCCTCGTTTGAGAGGCTAGCATCATCCAGAGCATCGCCAGGAAGCTGACTGATAGCTTCGCCGAAAAGCCTCTTTTCGGACTTCGCTAGGAATTGTCTCTAGCTCCGTTATGAGCTTCAAAGCGGGCAGCTCCGCTATCAGCCTGCTATGGTCAACCTTTGACCAATCAAAATCTCCTGATGAGATCGGATTCAATCTAATCAAATCCAATCGGGATTCAAATATGGCAGGTGATTGCCGCAATCTCTTGACTCTCTTGAAACGAGTAAGAGGATCAAGGAGAATCCCCAACAATATGGAAAGGATCAAAACAGATCAACCGACTTGCCATTTTCTAGCTCCGCAGAAGCTATCCTAGCCTCGCAGTAAGGCTACTTTCCAGATTCGGTTCAATCTGTTTCCATATCTTCAAAGGGGACGATTATACCCTTGCTTTCCTTATAAATAGCCCGCCAGGGGTACAAGGAGAGGGAGGGATGAAAGCATAGGGAGATCGATCGATAAAAAAAAGAGAGAAGACTCCACAAGCAGAGGCTTTTTCACGACGCACCGCGCGCTCCCGAATTCAGAGACCTTTTAGAGAATCGCTTTCTCTAACCAGGGTGTTGATACCCTAACGTCGTCCTTCCTCTCGAGGAATCTCCGGAACCAGGCGAGAAGGAATTCCTTATCGAAGGCGATTTTGAGAAGCAGCAAGAGGGTTCTACCAACCTTCTGTTCTCTGATTCCCCGAACCAGGCGAGAAGGGAATCTCATCGCTCGCATCGTCAAAGGGACAAAGTGGTCGCGCGCTGACCAGACTACTATCGGCACATTTTCCCAGAATCTCTGAGAAGATCTACTTGTAATCTTTTGAGAATACTTGTAATTTAGCTCCTCAAACTTTTATTTGTAAGTTTTCCCCCTTTGCAAACATAATGGAAAACAAGATGGCGACTCCGCTGGGGATTGTATTCTCCTCTGCTGAGAATCAAGTGTCGCAATGCGACGAACAGACCTTCGGGTCTATCTCTGAATTAAGAAAAGCCGGTGCAGCCAGATCTTCTCTGGCTAAATCTTCAAGCAAAGTCTCTGCGGAGACGGAAAAGGTCCTCTGCGAATCTGCCGCAGTTCTCTGGCGCAACAAGGAAACATGCCCGCAGCCCAGATCCTGCACTTTTGAGAACCTGGGTATCCAGATCGATCAAGGAAGATTTGAAGAAGTCCTCTCTGGGGGTGGCCTGACGCTTCGAGCACGGAAGCACAGGAAGGTCTTCATGACCAAGGTTTCAAATCAGAAACCAGAGGCAGAATCTTGCCAGCACCCCACAGCCCCGCTTGTGGCTATTCAGGTTCCTTGCGAACCTAGGCGTCCCCTGTCAAGGCTGATATGGAAGCCTAAACAGGAGTCTTCAACCAAAGCTCCCGGAGTAGTCATGCTGAGACTGCGCCTCTCCCGCGAAGAAAAGGGTAAGATGCCCATCTGCCCTGACGATGCTGCCAGCCATGAAGTCACGACGGCAATCATACCGTCACCTGAATCAAGGGCAGTAAAGCCTCCTGTTAGCCTCGCTCCCACAAGCGAAGCTATTGTATCACAACAAATTCACTGGGTTCGCGGCCGCAAGGCTAGGACCGCAGTGTTATCTGAGGTTGATCCCTTCGCAGCAGAATAGCGGGCAAAGCACCACAGCGTGCTCCGCTCCCCGATTCATCAGGCACTAAGCTTGCACCTGTCGGCAAAGCTAGCGCCAAAGTACTATTCAGTACTAATCCCTTCTGCAGGGATAAGAAGAACGGAGCATCATCCCTTGTACGCTCCAGAAAGGCCTCTCCACGGGGTTGTTCAGGCTCTGTTGAGCCTAACCTGCGACAATTCTTGGCAAACAAGCGGGAATTGGAGTCTCTCCAAACCACTTCCCCTTGTTGTCAAAGAGGATGCCGACTTGTGACAATCCATTCAGCCCATTGTCGGCAATATCCAATCAAGGTGGCACCTCCACACCGTCAATCGGTGTTTGACCGGTTGTCCGCACATGCCATAAAGAAACATCATGAAAGGAGTGCTTCGCGAGGCCCAGCCTTCGCGTCCGTCAACATGACCGGAAGAGGACGAGAGCGACACAGGGAAGGTCATACATCTGATGATACCCCTTTCGGCTCCCCAGATCCAGATTATAGCCCGGGCTTAGGTGAAGTCTTGGTGCGCGAAGAAGGTGTTTTCCGAAACACCAGATCCAGGGTAGCGATACCCTATAATTATGAGCAGCCTTCTTCCTCAAAGGCCCTAATCTCGCCACAGTCCAGACGATCACCCCAATCATCTGATGGAGAAGATGAAGACAGCGGGTATGCCTCTTCAGCAACAGTCAGTTCTGTGCGAACGGACAAAGCATCGGTTAATATGGCCGATAACGCCAATGACGATCTTCGTCAGCGTTTGGAAGCTCAGGAGCAAACCTCTAGAACTCAGCAAGAGGCCCTGGACAATATTCAACAGATGCTCGCTCAGCTCCTCAGCAATCGGAATGATGATACCGGGAGTAATCATGACGAGGAGGGGCATCTCAGCAATGATCCGCCCAAGACGGAGAAATCTAAGGGAGGCTCTTCCCTGGATGCCGAAGTCCTTAAAGGCCTTCAAGCTCAAATCGCATCCCTAGCTCAGAGGGATGAATTAAAGAAGGTAGGGGCAGTCCGTCCTTATCCGCTGGAGTGGGATTCGGTGCCATATCTGCCAAAGTTCAAACCACCAACGTTGCACACGTATGATGGTAAGAGCTCGCCCAATCAGCACATCTACTATTTCTGGTCCCAGACCGGTAATGTTCTAAACAACGACGCCATCATGGCTAGGTTGTTCATCGGCACCTTGAAAGGGGTGGCATTCGACTGGTTCCGAAGCCTTCCTCAGGACTCTATCAATTCCTGGGTTGACCTGGAAACTCGGTTCCTCTCTCGCTTCTATGAGGATGACACCGAAGTGACCATGGACAAGCTCCTTTCCACTGTACAGAGGAAAGGCGAATCTGTCCGTGAATACATTGAGCGGTTCAGAAATCTATCTCTGATGTGCCCAGCAGGGATGCCATTACCCATGCTCTTACAGACATGCAGGCACAACTTCTTGGATCAAGTAGAAGTCCGCATGGGGGCTGTCAAAGCCCATACTTGGAAGGAATTGGTCGAACAAGCTGAGATAGCCGAGAAATCGGCTAAGAAGTTCGAGCCATCCGCCCCTAGAAGCAAATGGGGCACAAACAACAAAGGGCGTAGCGATGTCCCGCAGTCTTCCCAAGCTAAAGGGAAGGAGATTATGTCCGTCGAGCTAACCGGGGACATGCAGTCAAAGGCCAAGAAGAGCAGCGTCAACAGCCAAGAGCCCAAGTTTCCTCCGAAGCAGTACTCCTTCAGAGATGACCAGGTGGTCACGATATTCCATCTGCTCCACAAAGGGAACAAAATGAAGCTACCGGATGCTCGGCGTCCCAATGAGATAGGGCGTACAAACGACCCTAAATACTGCCTCTACCACAGGATGATCCACCATCCTACTGACAAGTGCTATGTTCTCAAGGATAGAATTCAAGCTTTGGTCGACGCCGGAGTCCTCACATTGAAGACGGAACAGAAGAAAGTCACTGCCAATATGGTGACTCTTGAGTTCGGCACTGCTCAGAAGGTCACAGTTCCCGACGGGACCTATCCAGCCCCCACACCGCGGTTGGAAGTCAAGCATTCTTCAACCATAGCTAAAGATGGCAAGGGTCTCGTCCCCTTGACATTGGAGACAGGGGAAGTTATGTGGATACACCCTGACCTCGTCCAAGACGTACAGCGGACGTCGAAGGACTCCAGCAAAAAGGGCAAGTCCTGCAATGTCATCTCTGTCCTGCCAGATGATGGTAATCTTACTTCGGCTTCCCTCAGCGATTCAGAAGAAGAGAAGCATGCCTGTACAGCGCAGGCAGATGCACCTCAACAGACGGGCACCCGGTCTGGAAAATCATACTTAAGGCAGTATGACAAGTCTACTGACGAGATACAACAGCAAACGACGTCAGTACCAATGCCAGCATCCACTCCAGTCCTGACCAAAGGGAAGGAGAAGCCTAAGGAAGTGCGGTTCGACCATGTGTTGAAGAAACCGCCAGGCCAAGGGTTAGCCACGCCCTTTCGCTTTGATATATTGGCCCACTTAGCCAATATCCCAGCTCGTATCACAATACACGAGCTCCTTCGTCTCTCTAAAGAGACAAGAGAGGCACTCAGAGATGCGCTGGCCAACTCGGAGTCCTTTCTGACATGCATGCCTGAGGTTCCTGGTGATGAGATGCGGCCTTCCTGCTCAGAGTGCCATCACGCACAATCCAAGGTCCCTGCTATTACCTTTACGGCGGAAGATATGCTTCTCAAAGACAACAAGCATGATCGACCTCTGTACTATACCGGATATATCGGTTCAACATGCATTGAAAGAGTACAAGTAGATCCGGGGTCTGCACTCAGCATCATCCCAAAATGCTCCTCTATTTCCTCGGCATACCATTGTACAGGTTGTCCGCAACCACCACTACAATATATGGTTTCAACGCCGGGAGCAGCCATCCGCTTGGAAAGATTCGGCTCCGCTGCAGAATCGGAAGCTTGAAGTCAGAAGTGACATGCTATGTCATTGATGCTGACACATCATATAACTTGCTACTAGGAAGACCTTGGATCCATGCCAACTGGATCGTTCCTTCCACTCTCCATCAGTGCTTCAAGTATGTTGAGGATGATGCGACAGTACGAACTGTCTTCGCTGAGAAGCAACCCTTCAAGGGGGTGGAAAACTACTTCACCGATGCTCTCCTATATCAAGAGGCTAGTGGAACGCCGGGAGAACCATTGCCAGACGATGATGAAAGGGGCAATGAGGCGGATTCGGAATCCGAAACGGGCATGCTAGCCATTCTGATTGGCGAGCCAATTGTAGCATGCTTTAATGATCCCCGATGTAATATCCCTTCTGATGAAGAGGGAGAATGGGTAATTAATGATAGTATCTCTTTTAGTTATCCCGCGAGTATTGGGTCAATTAAATCCATCATAGAGGGCTCTCTGCACATGCCCGTACATGAGCCAAGTTCGGCTACTACATCTGTGGAGGTTATAGAAGGGGCCACGCTGGTAATCCCTCCATCCAAACAAGGTCAGTTGCCGATAATCTTCGGTAGAACCCAGCCACGGGGACTTGCAGCTACAAAGTCAAGCTCGGACTCAGAAACCCCACAGTTCTTCCATTATGCGCAACCGGCACGCCATATTATGGAGAAGATGGGATATGACTTGAAGCAGGCAGGCGGCCTGAACTTCGGAAAAGGAAGACGCGGTCTAACGCGTAATGCTGTCTCGAAAGGGAAACCTGCAAGTTACTACGATAGTACACGCAGGGGGTTGGGTTATGTTACACCCACATCATCAGTAATGGTTCAAGTCAAAGACGACGAACCAATTCCATCACAGTCGGGCTCATCTGCCGAGTGGGACTCTGACATCAGCATAGGAGGAATGTTCAACGGCCTCACTGTGAATATGACTTCAGGCAGTCAATTGGAACCTGCGGAAGCTGCTGATGAGGAACCTTGGGCCCAGCAATTGAGCCTCCAATGGGAAAAGCGGTTCGAGCTGCGCGAGCCACCTACCGAAGACAAGGTGATCCAGGTTAACTTGGGTAGTCAAGATCACCCCAAGCCTATTTTCATAAGTGAAAGCTTATCACTCATCGAAAAGAAAGAATTGATAATACTCATAAAAGAGTATATAGATGTTTTCGCCTGGAGCTATGAAGACATGCCCGGACTTGATCCACAGGTCGCTATGTACCGTCTAAACATCAAGCCCGACGTTAAGCCAGTCAAGCAGCAACAACGTCGGTTCCGCCCAAACATCATGGAGGATATTGAAGCCGAAGTTCGTAAACTCATTGCTTGTGGCTTCATCCGGGAGGAACAACATCCAGACTGGGTAGCTAACATCGTCCCCGTCCAGAAGAAGAATGGGAAAATACGGATCTGCATCGACTACCGTGATCTCAATACGGCCTGTCCCAAAGATGAATTCCCACTGCCGATCACCGATGTCATGATCGACAACACATGCGGATTCGAGAGGATGTCTTTCATGGACGGCTTCTCAGGGTATAACCAGATCAAGATGTATCCTGATGACGAGAAGCATACTTCTTTCCGAACGCCATTGGGGGTACTGCTACACTGTAATGCCCTTCGGACTGAAGAACGCCGGAGCAACCTACCAGCGGGCGATGAGCATGATCTTCCGCGACCATCTCCGAAAGACGGTGGAATGCTATGTTGACGACATTGCCGTCAAAAGCCGCAACAAAATGAACATCTTCGCGATCTGAGAACGATGTTCGACATAATGCGGGCTCATCAGCTGAAAATGAACCCGACAAAATCTTTCTTGGAGTGTCCAGCGGCAAATTCCTTGGGTTCATTGTCACATCAAAAGGGATCCATCTGGACCCAGACAAAGTCAAAGCCATACAGGACATGCATCCACCGAGGAACCTCAAAGAGCTCCGAGGCTTGCAAGGCAGATTAGCCTACATCAGAAGATTCATAGCAAATCTTTCGGGCCGTTGCCAGCCCTTTACCCGTCTCATGAAAAAGGGTACTGCCTTCATATGGGACCAAGCCTGTCAAGAAGCTTATGAAGACATTAAGAGGTATCTCACAAAACCTCCGGTCTTAGTGGCCCCTGCATCAGGGAAACCATTCTTGCTTTATGTAAAAGCTCTGGACTATTCCCTCGGTGCCCTCCTCGCTCAAAAGGACGACAATGGCCACGAGCAGGCCATTTATTATCTGAGCAGGACTCTCATAGGAGCGGAATCTCGCTACAATCCTATTGAGAAAGAGTGTTTAGCTCTCGTCTTCGCTGTCCAGAAGACGCGACATTATTTGGTTGGCCAAACCATACATGTCATCTCCAGGGTGAACCCTTTACGTCTTCTCATGACGAAGCCAGGGTCGCTGAATTCAAGGTTGGCTAAATGGGCACTTCTGTTGTCTCAATACGACATGACTTTTACTCCTCAGAAGGCAGTTAAAGGCCAGGCCCTTGCAGAGTTCTTAGCTGCTCACCAGTTCCAGAACATTCAAAACTTCACGAAGACATCCCTGATGAAGTCTTCGAGTCTAATGCAACCTCAGCAGAGGAAGTGTGGCAGATGTTCTTCGACGGAGCATCGCGGATGGGCCCCAAAGGGAAAATTATTGCCGGGGTGGGGGTTGTGTTCATCTCCCCACAGGATCATATCCTTCCCAGAGCATTCTCCTTGACAGAATCATGCTCTAATAATGTAGCGGAATACAATGCTCTGCTCATCGGTCTCCAGCTCGCCCAGGGAATGGGGGTACGTTACCTCGAAGCTTACGGCGATTCAAAGCTGGTCATCAGTCAAGTCAAAGGCGAATATGAAGTCCGCCATGAAAACTTGGTGCCTTATTATCATACAGCCATCGAATTGGCTAGCTTATTTGAAGGCTTCTACATCGGGCATGTGTCCCGATCTCAAAATACCAAGGCGGATGCTCTCGCTGCATTAGCGACGACGCTAGCCTTACCGGCCGATACCGAGTATCACCTCACAGTCGCAACCCGGCATCTCGTATGCTCCAAGCATATGCTAAGGATCCAAGAGGTCCATAATATCTCCGTGGATCTTGAGCCGAGGGATTGGCGCTTCCCCCTCATTGACTACGCTCTGCACGGTCTGCTTCCAGACGATCCCAAAGAAGCGGCGTCCATCAGACGAAGGTCGCTCCGTTTCTACTATGATCCCACTTTGAAGACACTTTACCGTCGTTCATATGACGGTGTCCTCCTCCGTTGTCTCTCTCATTCAGAGGCACAGGAAGTGCTTAAAGAAGCACATGATGGCATTTGCGGAGCTCACCAGCCGGGTCCAAAGCTTAAAGACAGGCTGCACAGACTTGGGTACTACTGGCCGACTATGATGGCCGATGCCACCCAATATGCACGAAGGTGTAAGGCGTGCCAGGTCCATGCAGACTTCATACACCAACCTTCGGAGTTGCTCCACCCTACTGTTGCTTCATGGCCATTTGAAGCATGGGGAATCGATGTCGTAGGGCCAATCAGTCCCTCTTCGGCAAGAGGTCACCGGTTTATCCTGGCAATAACCGATTACTTCTCAAAATGGGCAGAGGCCACACCGTTGGCCGAAGTTAAAACCTCCAATCTGGTTAGCTTCATCAAACACCATGTCATCCATCGATTTGGTGTACCCAGACGGATCATCCATGACAATGGTCCCCAGTTCGTAAGCCAAGGGTTCTATCGGTTCTGCGATAAATACCGAATTCAGAATGTGGCTTCAACCGCCTACAATCCTGCCGCCAATGGCTTGGCAGAGGCATTTAACAAGACAATCATCAAGCTGCTCAAGAAGTTTGTCTCCTCAAACAAGCGAGATTGGGACGAAAAGCTCGGTGAATGCCTTTGGGCCTACCGGACTACGGTTCGGACACCGACAGGCGATACGCCTTTCTCCCTGGTATATGGGTGCGAAGCGGTCATCCCATTGGAAATTCAGGTGCCATCATTGCGGGTAGCCTTGACTACTAAGATGACATCAGAAGACAATGATCGCTTGCATCTTCAAGAGCTCGAAGCCCTGGACGAGAAGCGGCTGCAAGCTCAGCAACACATCGAGCTATATCAGGCTCGGATGTCAAGAGCCTTCAATAAGAAGGTCAAGCAGAGAGTCTTCCACAAAGGAGACCTAGTCTTAGCCGTCAGACGACCGATGATTATGACGCACAAGACCAAAGGCAAATTTCAGCCTAAATGGGAAGGACCGTTTGTGATAGAGACAGTCTATTCAAACGGAGCATACCGCCTTACAACTGCAGATGGCGACCTCCTCATGATGCCGATCAATGGCAAGTTCTTAAAAAAGTACTATCCTTAATCAAGGATCTTGCTCTCGATCAAGTTACATTACACCTCTGATCGAGATCCGCGCGTCCGGAATGCGCACAAAGAGAGCCTCTCTCTTTCTCCAAGCATATCAAACCTGTTGATAGCTGGGGGTTTGCTTAAAATCCCAAGGGACCTGCTCCCACTTGATTCCCTCTCCAGAATCACCTACCAATTCTCATCCATAGAATGGTAGGACCACATATATTCCGCTGTTACGTTAACATTAAACCTATGACAGCAGTCCCCTCATTTCTCCTCATGAGAGCGAGACCTCCAAAGTCACTTACCAATTTTCATCCATAGAATGGTAGGACCATACATATTCCGCTGTTACGTTAACATTAAACCTATGACAGTGATTCCCTCGTTTCTCCCCGTGAAAACGAGACTCTTCCCAAACTCCATTGCAATATTGAACTTAGTGGCGTCTCAATGGTTACGTCATCGCGACCTCTGAACCAGCAGACAGCTAAGTCTCAATCCCGAGTCCTGTTGACATTTACAAAAGACAGGTCTCGATACTCGTTGACATTTACAAAAGACGAGTATCACTCATTGTTGAGCTTGGTGGCTTCTCAACCAGTTATGTCATTGCGACCTCTGAACTGGCAGATAGCCAAGTTTCATCTACCATTGAACTTAGCGGCGTCTCAATTGGTTATGTCATTGCGACCTCTGAACCAGCAGACAGCTAAGTCTCAATCTCGATGCTTGCTGACATTTACAAAAGGCAAGTATCTCCCCTTTTAGCCCCGCAAAGGGCTGACCTCGAGACTGGCGACGTCCCATTCGGTTATGTCATTGCGACCTCTGAACCAACAGACAGCCATGCCTCATTATCCAAACAAACAAAGACGACAAAAGAAAGAATTTTTATTAAATTCCAAAAGGATGGGATACATGGAGGAGCCTATAGGCGTACATGATAAGATCGGATCCGATCTCCGAGCGAAGCTAGCCTCGCCCTCCTGTCATCAGCAGCCTGGGCCAGCGCCTGTGATCTTAGCTCAGCCTCATCGAAGTCCACCGCTTGAGCCAGACGAGCCTCGACCTCCGCCAAAGTCGCCCTCTGTGACGACTTCTGCCGCGCCAGTTCCTCACTCCGAGCCCTGAGCTGCTCAAGCCGCGCAGCCTCTTCATGACGCATCTGCGTAGCTTTGGATAAGAGGAGATTTGCCTTCCGGATCATCTCTTCAGCCCTCTTAACCTTATCTTCAGCATCAAGAAGAGCACTGTTGGAAGCGTCAATTGCACTCCCAACCTCTGCCTCCTCTGTCTCCAAGGACCTCAAGTCAGAGGAGATAGCCTCAGCAGCCTCTTGAGCGGCGAGCTGAGCCTCGCGCCTCTGGGCGACAAGACGTGTGAGCCGTTCATCAGCCAAAGACGCTGCGTCGGAACGATGGTAATGGCACCATTCCTCCACGTCCTTCTCAAGGTCGTCTACTAGGAGCTCTAGAGCAGCAGCTTGATGGTATCCCTCAAAGTCCCGGATACACTCAATGCCACGGGAGAGGACCATCTTCAGCTTCGAGAATGGCACAGGCGAGCCCTTCAGGACTAGACCGATAGCCTGCTCCAAACTGTTATAGAAGCTGTCAACCAGATTACCGATGAAGTCATTCTCAGCTTCATCAACCCTTGAGACAACCTCGGAGCAATCTACCATCCCAGTCGACACCGCCGCAGAAGAAGAAGCGAGAACATCAACAGCAGCAGGGCAAGCCAAAGGTGACCTCGGCGGAGTCCTCAGCGACACCAGCACGCCAGCCACCGTGGAGGAAGGACTGGCAACCACCTCCTGAACAGCAGGCTCGACAATCAAAGTCGGGGAACTAGGGTCCGCGATCACCCTCAGCCCCGCACTGGGCAAAATTGCCGGCACCTCACTCGGTGATGTGATTGGGAGTGAGGATACCTCCGGGACTGCCGCCCCTCCAGCCTCTCGCCTTTCAGCTGACGTGGGCTGATAAGAAGGCAAGTCGCCATACAACACGTCCAACATGGCAACATCCGCCGTGGACGAAGCACTCAACCCACCCTCTGACCTTCCAGGGGAAGTCTCCGGCTCCTTCAAAGCCGACGTATCTTAAGGCCGAACACCTGCAACAAAGCCATGGTCAAAAAAGCGAATGCAGTAAACAAGAAGAGATCAAAAGGTCATCATTTTACCAAAGGCTGATGTTACTTCGTCAGCCTCATCAGTCTCTAGGGGTTCCATCGCGAAGTTCTTGCCAGAATCAACGCGGATAGCCGGCCTGCTCGCCGATTCCTCCGCAGACCACCCGGTAGAGCTGGATGCCATAGGACTTCCTTTAGAAGTCCCAGCGCCCGACGGGCCAATGTCGGCCACATCACCTCCAGATTCCTCCGAGCGAGTAAAGGAACCAGCAGCAGCTCCATAAGCGAATAGAGGATCATACTGGTCCCCTTGCTCCCCTTGCTCCTCAGCTCCTGCAACAAAAAGCAAATGATGAGTTATTTAAAGTGCGCTGAAGGTATATTAGATGGGGCCAATCTTACCAGTAGTCGGTTCAGCAACCGACGGCTCAGCCACTAATGGAGCAGCAGAAGGAAGCGCAGTAGAGGGTTCGCCCTCTACCACGATGGTAGGAGTCTGGCGACGGGGCCTCTTCGCCGACGACTTCCTACGGGATCCACTCCCACGCTTCCTTTTGAAGTGGACATCAGAGTCCTCTTCTTCCACTTCCTCCACATGTGTGAGGGAGCTGTCCCCACTACACCAGACCCGGCTTCACGAGCATCAGCTTCATGGGCATCAGCCATCGTCCCTGCCTCGAAGCAAGGGCTCCCCGCATCAGAAGCCCCGCTGTCATCTACAGCGATGAACTCCTCTATGCCAGGAACACGGACTCGTTTGCCCTCCATCTTATCAGAAGCCTTCTGCCTCATCCGATGAGAGATTAACTTCACACCCGAACGGTTGGCATTAAACCTAGCAGGTGTGGAGTTCGAAGCCGCATACCATTGGCAGAAACACAGGGTCGTCCAAAGGCCGGGATCCCTCAGCGGCGTGCGTAGCCACGCTCCAGTGTCATCCGCGGTAAAGAACCGCCAAGCACGAGCCCCATCAATGAGGCTCCCCATGAAAGCCAGGTCCGGATTGGGGTTGCCCACGTACAACTGGTCATACCCAAATTGGCGGGCAAACCGGCTCGGGACGTAGGGCTCCAGGTAGCAGGTATCCCCACTCCTGTACAGCAAATGCGAGGGCCGGATACAGACCAGCCACTCGAAAACACCCCGACTCATGGGAGACCGACCTGACTCCACATCATGGAATTCCTCGTTGTACCCTGCACCCGCAGGCGAGGAAAACAACGGAACAGGCTATAAGCGTCATAATGACGCACTAACTTACGGGCCTCGGCCACATAAGTTTTCTGCCACGAACGGCCTTCAAAGCGACGGAGAAGCGCCGTTTGAACACCCTGCGGAGGGTCTTCCCCAGCTCCAATCAAACTGGGACAGTGCAAGGCGAACCACGCCATCAAGTAGGTGTACGGTAAACCTACCCTAGGATTGGGACCGTCACAAGGCAGGACGGCACCCTTCCCCCGCCTTGACGCCATTGGCCTGCAGAAAGCCTCCGTCAGTGCACGAAGGCCCCTCTGAATACAACACACCATGGCTGGGAGAAGACCCAGACGGTGGCCATGAACCAAGCGGACGGCAGGCAGCAGCACAGTCGGATGGACGATGTCACCCGAAGAAGAAGGCACGACACACTTCTTTAACCAGATGGTTAAGAAGCCGGCCAGCAACGCCTTGCGAGACATAGGCCGACGGGCCTGATGGTGAAAGCTCCGAAGAACATCACCCTTCCCGAGAGGACCATCATCTTCTGCCACGACGATGTCCTTTTCAGCATGCACCTCCATCCTTGCCAAGACGTCTTCTTCAGCAACTCCGCAATGAGCTGCCTCAGGCGCACTAGTCATATCCGGGAACAAGTAGTTCCCCCAGCTCTTCAAGCTCTTCGAGCTACCCTTGCCACCAGTGTGGATGCTGGAGCAAATGTGCAAATGGCACATCAATTCCCGATATGTCTCGAGCAGAGCAGGCTCCTGCTTCTCCAGAATAGCCAACTCCGCCTCACAGGGAAAGTACTCTTCGTATGGAAGAGACCCGAAGGGCAAAGCAGAGATCTCCCGCATCTCGTGCAGGGCCATGCCCAACTCACCAACTGGGGTGAAGAAAGTCCCCGAGACCGGGCAGTACAACTCAAGGATGGCGTAGAAGCACGCCACCTTCATCTCGATGCCGTAGCAGGTCGTCCTGACGGCCTCATGGAGGTTTAACCTCTCTAAGTCCCCTCAAAATGGGTGAGGATATAGTTGGTCAACTCCGCCCACCACGATCTAGGAGGGTGGACCCAACCGGGAGTCCTGAAATCGGTGGCGGGGTAGTTTCCATCAACTTCGCAGAACTGAGTGCCAAAGGTCGGCGCCGCAGCTGGGTTCTCTCCTACTGGAAGGTCCCGCGATACCTTCCCAGGGTATAGTCCCATTATGCTACAAGGATGGCCCGCCCTCGAGTAGCCGGACTGGAATGTCAACCTCCCGACACTTACAGACTCGGCGTTTAGGCTCACGCCCCACGCCATCTTCCGAGCCTGAGTCGCGCTCGCGAAGGAAGACAAAGCAAAATGCCGCTTAGAGGATGGGAGATAGAATCTCTCGCCGTCCAACTGGAAGATCCACTGGCCTTCACCGGCCTGCAGCTGGCGATCGGGATCTGGTGCAGCATCCCCGAACATGAAGTCAGGCTTTCTGTAAGCCTGACGATCGATATCTTCAAATGGAGCCGTAGTCAAGATGCTCCGCATGGCCTGCGGACCACCGCCCTGGATGAGCGTATCCCGTACAAGGGAGCTCGGCTCGCTGAACAATGAAGCCTGCCCATAGAACTGCAAGCTGATGCTTCCGCCTGCTCGACTGGCTAGACCGAACAGACTGTTCTGGAGGCCGGAGGCATAATGTACTGTAAAAACAGAAATGAGCTATGATTAGTTCACCAATCAAGTGGATGCGAAAGCATAAAAATTCACTAAGGCATAGCCTCGCCCAGCAAGCAAGGCCTGCAAGGAGATAGCTTTGAAAAAGCTTCACTTCATGGATAAGACTGCATCTTTGCAGAAAATATCCAAAGCGCCAGCTTCGCTTAAAGCAGGAAGTGACATAGCCCTAAGGGCTGACGTCATCAAAGGGGCATTATGGTCAAAAGTCATCATGACTGAGAGGACTTATTCAAGTCCTTTTCCTCAAACAGTACGGAGATGGCCCAAGTTATGGCTTCGTGCGAAAGCCCAAAGAAGAACTGTTCAGTTCTTACCTCCCTGGTGCAAGCAAAATAGGGAAGTTGAAGGGAAACGAGTTCCCTGATAAGGACAGATCATATTTGATCGTCCTAATGGCCGAGTATCGGCTTCAAAGGATGGAGACCACTCTCTAATCAGATCGGAAAGTTCCTTACCAGCGACAGGTCGCTCGATGACCGGAGGAGGAACGCCCTCCGCTGCAGAAGTCGCCACTTCTTTTCCCGCTCGTCTCTTGGGCGCCATTGAAGAGTTGCTAGAGTCCTCAAAGATCTCTGAATGAAAGGGAAGAAGAAGAGGGAAGAGATAGAAAGTTCTCTGAAAAAAAGGAGATCTTCCCATATTCAGCCCAATCGGGCTTTTATAGGCCAATCAGCGCCTGAAACGAGGCCTCGAAAAAAGGCCCATGCCGCCGTTTCAAATTAATTCGAAACAGCGCCCGAAGCGCCTTCCCGAGAAGCGCCTGTTCAACTCTACTAAGAGTTAACTTCGCACTAATGCAAAAGTGCGGACTTCGCACAATCCTTCAAGGGCTTCGCTGGAAGGCCTACCTTAGCCCTCTAAAAAGCGTGCTGCTCGCGGTACGCACCAGTCTCGCGAAGATCATTCAAAGGAAAGACTATGTCCTTAGCTCCGCACACAGTTTAGCCCAGCAATGGCCAAACTCTCAGTGAAAGCAAGCAAAAATCAGATGATCAGACGGTGAACTTTCATTGATTCAAAAGCAAGGGTACATTTGATATTACATCAAAGTTGTGTTTTATATAACACACCAAGTTACCTAACAAGGTCATGTGCATACAAGCGGTTTTATCTGCTCCCAGGCCAGACCAACGGGACAGGAAGGGCCTTCCTCCTGCATAAGGTTGTAATCAGTGGTGCCACAAGGACACGGTCATTTTTCTCCACAAAAATGGCAGATCTTGCCAGGCCATTTTTGTTGAAGCCTGGCAATAAAGCTTATCGCCGCCAACACGTCAGATCACCTATAATGGGAACTGGTTTTGATGCCACGGATCTGACGGGTGTGAGGCCCACTCCCCTGAAGTGGATCGTCCCCGACGAAGGCCACCAAAGTTGAAAGTCGGCAACGATGTCAGTGATCTCACTGATCACCTCCGACGAAGCGGCGGCCAGCCTCACCTCAGAACGAATCATCTCGGGTAAGAGGCTGCCAACAGCCCCTGGACGCGCATTCGCTGCCCCGAATTGTTCCTCCTGCTTAAAAGTAAAGCTTCAACTGGGGAAGCATAAGGCGATTTCATGATTTCTTCCATCAAGTTACCAGACTGGCAAGCATAGCTCACTGCAAGGCAAATGGAGCAGGTTAGCAGTCAAGCACAGAAAGAGCTGCAAAAATACTAAGTCAGATTTTTCGGCGGCAAAGTAATCCGACTTCAGTCAAAGCAGAGGATAAGCCTCGCCTGCACGGCAACCATGGGCTGGTTCAGCAAACGCCAAGTCCTAGCCTCGCCTATACGGCAAAGTCAGACTGATCTTGTGAAGAACAGTCTCAACCTCACCAATATGGCAAGACTGGCTCAACTATTGAAGAAGCCAAGTCCCAAGTCCTGCCTGCGCAGCGGACTTAACAAGCAATGATCTTTCACTGATCAAGCCAAGATGATAGCTTCACAGAAAGCTATGATGAGATCCTTCTCTGCAGCAGCCAATTGCAAGATGAAGAACAAGGGAAGCTAATCCCTGAAGCGAGCTGCCAAAGCTAAATCAAGGGAGATGAGTTCCCTAAAAGCAGTGAAGTCTTTGAATGATCAAGACTTACTGGTCCTTGGCCGGTTAGACAACCAGAGTGGGTTTTCCCACTAATTCAGAGATCTGAGTATCTCTCTCAACCAAGAGAAGAGAAGAAGAAAGGCAAAACATTCTCTTCAGAGGACCTCAAGTGTCCTATTTATAGGCCCCATGGCCTGAGTGCGATCACCCCAAGCGTGGAAGCACGAGCGCATTCAAGGCATTTATTGCGCCTTGATGGAAGGGACGGTTTCCCCTTGGAACCGTGCAAAGGGAGAAAACGTCTCCCTCATAAAAGGCACTTATGGCGCCTTGAATAAAGGGAATATCCTCCCTTGGAAATGTGCAAATCGGAGAACATCTCTCTCGATTGGTGCGAAAGAAGGAATGATCCTCCTCGTAACCGCCCCACGGCAGTTGGCTTTGAAAAGGCAACAGGAGTTTCAAAGCGAACTTATTTCTTGGAAGCCCAGATACGGAGCTACCCCGACGCGAAGCTACTCGCGAACCAGTGCAATTCTTCGGCGAATTCATCCCAAAGCAGGATTGAAGGCGAAGCTGAACTCAACCATCATGGCGACGTTCATACTCCACACCACCATCACAGCAGTTCAAAGTATTTCGGAGTCTGAGCTATTGCAGACTCTCGAAAACTTTGAAGGGGGTCTTGTTGACACTTAAAAAAGACAAGATTCTCATTGGTCCGAACGATGTCTAAACTTGTTGACATTTACAAAAGACAAGGGACAGACGAGCTGAAGACCAGTTTTCGCCCACCTCCAAGGGACAAAGAAGCGGTTTGGACTCCACTGATCCAGCAAGCAGAACAGTGAACCCGGATTGTTTCTAAACAGACCTCAGCAGGTCTAAAATGCTAGCATTTAGCATTACATTAGCCCAAGGGGATAGCCTCGTTTGAGAGGCTAGCATCATCCAGAGCATCGCCAGGAAGCTGACTGATAGCTTCGCCGAAAAGCCTCTTTTTGGACTTCGCTAGGAATTGCCTCTAGCTCCGTTATGAGCTTCAAAGCGGGCAGCTCCGCTATCAGCCTGCTATGGTCAACCTTTGACCAATCAAAATCTCCTGATGAGATCGGATTCAATCTAATCAAATCCAATCGGGATTCAAATATGGCAGGTGATTGCCGCAATCTCTTGACTCTCTTGAAACGAGTAAGAGGATCAAGGAGAATCCCCCAACAATATGGAAAGGATCAAAACAGATCAACAGACTTGCCATTTTCTAGCTCCGCAGAAGCTATCCTAGCCTCGCAGTAAGGCTACTTTCCAGATTCAAACAGATTCGGTTCAATCTGTTTCCATATCTTCAAAGGGACGATTATACCCTTGCTTTCCTTATAAATAGCCCGCCAGGGGTACAAGGAGAGAGAGGGATGAAAGCATAGGGAGATCGATCGATAAAAAAAAAGAGAGAAGACTCCACAAGCAGAGGCTTTTTCACGACGCACCGCGCGCTCCCGAATTCAGAGACCTTTTAGAGAATCGCTTTCTCTAACCAGGGTGTTGATACCCTAACGTCGTCCTTCCTCTCAAGGAATCTCCGGAACCAGGCGAGAAGGAATTCCTTATCGAAGGCGATTTTGAGAAGCAGCAAGAGGGTTCTACCAACCTTCTGTTCTCTGATTCCCCGAACCAGGCGAGAAGGGAATCTCATCGCTCGCATCGTTAAAGGGACAAAGTGGTCGCGCGCTGACCAGACTACTATCGGCACATTTTCCCAGAATCTCTGAGGAGATCTACTTGTAATCTTTTGAGAATACTTGTAATTTAGCTCCTCAAACTTTATTTGTAAGTTTTTCCCCTTTGCAAACATAATGGAAAACAATAGTGTCATGATCAAAGATGGATTCACTATCAATGAATGCGATAAGTGTGTTTACACGAAAACAGTTGGAGATGCATGTATCATTGTCTGTCTTTATGTAGACGACATGTTGATACTTGGGACTAATATTGAGATTATTAAGTCCACTAAAAGAATGTTATCCAACAGTTTTGATATGAAGGATCTGGGGGTTGCTGATGTAATTTTAGGAATTAAAATTACTAGAACACTAGATGGAATCAGTCTATCTCAATCTCACTACGTGGATAAGATGATAGAAAGATTCAAGGATCATGGGATAAAAGAGAATACAAATCCTTTTCTCCCACACATCCACCTTCATAAGAATACAGGAACTGGAATACGCCAGTTGGAGTATTCTCAGATTATCGGAAGTCTAATGTATTTGATGAATTGCACTAGACCCAATATTGCTTACGCTGTAAGCAAGTTGAGTAGATACACTAGCAATCCTAGTGATCTACATTGGACCGCTCTACTACGAGTATTGGGTTACGTATCACATACCAAGGATTATGCCTTGAGATATGGAAATTATCCTCCTGTACTGGAAGGATATAGTGATGCTAATTGGATTGCAGATTCTGAGGAATCAAAATCAACTAGCGGATACGTATTTACTCTAGCAGGAGCAGCGGTATCTTGGAAATCTTCTAAGCAAACATGTATTGCCCGTTCCACTATGGAATCGGAATTCATAGCCTTAGATAAGGCTGGAGAAGAAGCAGAATGGCTTCGACAATTCTTAGAAGATATACCGTTATGGCAAAAGCCAGTGCCCGCTATATGTATACACTGCGACAATCAAGCAGCTATATCTAGGGCACAAAATGTGATATACAACGGTAAGTCTAGACATATTCGTCGTAGACATAATACCGTGAAGCAGTTGCTCTCAAATGGAATTATCTCTATTGACTTTGTATCGTCAAAGGATAATTTAGCGGATCCGCTTACTAAAGGTTTAAGTGGAGAGCGTATAAACTGCGCATCGAGGGGAATGGGTCTAAAAGCCTAACCTTACCGAGTCAGCTTAATGGAAACCTCACTTAGCGACTGGAGATCCCACGGACTAAGTTCAAGAGGAAAAACTAGTTATGATTGACTCAGCAAGTAAGCACTTGGGAGCTTGACTCCAATCCATTCCTAAGGTGCACATAAGTGCTTTTCTACAAGTGGATTAAGGATAAGCTTAACGCTTTTAATGATGCCTATATCTTGTTACTAAACAAGTGGAGTAGAGTAGACTACTCTTAATAGGTCCATCACCTATGTGAGTATAGAGTTGGGTCGGCTCTTTGGGAATCTCTATGGAGGCTGTTATTCCCTAAAGATACTCTCTGAAACCAAGAATGTCCAGGACCAAAACGGACACAACAGAGAACCAAAGTTGATTTGGAAAGTCACTGTGTGAAGCTTGTTGACTTGGCTTACACTAACGGCTAACAGTTCAAGACCTAGTTCACTGATTAGCCAGTAAGTCCGATAAAGCTTTCACTATGGAAGGTTCAAGACCTAGTTCACCTATCCTTATGCAGTTTCTTTTCTCAAGTACCTTTCACAATAGAGTCAGTCTCTTTGTGTGTCATTTCCTTGAATTCTCCATTCATTGTGGGGGATTGTTGGAATTGAAGAATATGAAGGTGAATCTTCGAGTTGAATTATGGCGAGATCCGTTGATCGAATCAATGGATGATGGTTGGAGTGTGTTCTCCTTCCATTGGGGATGAACGTGGTATATTCACATGTTCAATTCCGACTTCGAATGAATGAGATATTCAAGTCCAAAGATTGCCTAATTCAAAGCCAAAACGGGACTAAAGGTAGCTTAAAGCATTTAGTCCCACATTGGCCGTGGGATGGAAGTTTGTGGTGTATATATAGAGAAAATTGAGAAAAAAGGGCGTGCCCTTTGGGTACTTGGAGTTTTCGCGCGCGAAAAGGAGGGAACTATGCCCGCACATGCAGGCATGCATGCGCACGCGCGCCGCCGCTGGCGGCGGCGGCCGGCGGCCGGCGCCGGTGCCGGTGCCGGGCCGGGCTCGGGCTCGGGCTCGGGCTCGGGCTCGGGTCCGGGCATGGGCATGGGTCTGGGTCGGGTTCGAGTCTGAGTCTGAGTTCGGGATCCCTACCTGGCCTGATTCTTTTTGAATCAAGTCTCAAGGTATGATCCGAACCAGACCCGCTCCGCAACCTGAACCAAGACCGGACCCGCTCCGCGCATCAGTTGGACTGCCAACAGTTGCGACTGTTGGGCTGCCAACAGACACAGCGTGACTGTTGGGCTGCCGACAGACACGGCTGCTGGACGAAAGGTTGCAATCTTTCAGTCCTGTTGGCCCCTCTTGGAGTGCTATATAAAGCAGTCCAATCTCTCAATTGAAAACACAATCTACAACACCAACAACAACTTCTCTTCTCTCTCTCTGAGTTCTGAACTTCAATTTTCTGCGTTCAGAACTGGGAAGTAGAGTTCTGAAGTGACTTCCAAATAGGGAAGTGGGAAATCTGTAACTCGGTTTCCGAAGCGACTTCCAACGGAGATTCTGCAAAATTGTTCTGAAAGAGGAATCAGAAAATTCAACATATTCTTTTATAAGAATTGTTGTCTGAATCTGGTACTTCTGAAGAAAGATATTCTTCTACCTTCCATCGTCCTCAACAGTGGGTGCTCCTCCAGAAGAGTAGAGGCAAATATTCGTTTGAAATTTGTCCTTGTACCGCTGCTTCAACGATCCTGTGAAGGTACTGGTTGACTACGGTTCGACCGTACGGTGATTTGGTAGTGCTATCCAAATACCGTGAAAGAGTGTTGTATCTTGGGAGACCAGCGTCCATTATCCCGTTAGCACCAGTGCGGGGGACGTAATTGTCTTAAGGAGATTCGCTATAAGCGTACCTCACTCTAAATATTGTATAAGTGGATTAAGTTCTTTATACAGGGGATATACTTTACAGTATATCGAGATTGACTTAGATTCAGTCTAAGTGATACTGTATAAGTGGATTAAGTCCTTTATACAGGGGATATACTTTACAGTATATCGAGATTGACTTAGATTCAGTCTAAGTGATACTGTATAAGTGGATTAAGTCCTTTATACAGGGGATATACTTTACAGTATATCGAGACTGACTTGGATTCAGTCTAATTGGTGCTTAAACCAAGGAAGGAAATTGAAAGGTGGTTCTTAAATTAAGGAACGTTCTATTGAACGGAAAACCTCCCACCTGATAATTGCCGACCTGGCCAATTAGATTGTTGATATCTCAGTGATCTTGATTAGTTGTCAGATTGATTCTTGTTAAGCAGGATCCCCAACAAACTTCTACCCCGATTCTGTGACTAGAGCTTTTGATGATGAAGTACCTGATGCTTCCCTCCTCATCTCTTCATTCAGCAAACTTCCAGTTACGAGGTCCATGGTGACACACATTCAGGCGCTGAGTTTCTTGGAGACACGACCATGGTTTCTCAACTGTACTGGAGGGAGCTAAGTAATACAAGTGCATGTAATTCATCATCAAAAACCTTTTTCATAGAGGAAAGTTGGTCAATAATGCTTTTCAATTCATTTAAATGCTCGGCAATAAATTCACAAGCTTTCGAATCAAGAAAGCTTTTTTGCCTGCAGTCTTTCTTACATAAAAACATTCCAACTTTTCCATAGAGAGTTGGCTGAACATTCTGTAGAGACGTGATGAAACATACTATCATCCAACCATTGACAGATATATCTGACAACTTTAGGATCGACTTTTTCCAGTCTTCATTGCTCATCTCAGTAGGTTAGACTGGCTCTCCTTGCATAGGTGCAGCAAGATCCTTGCAAAAGAGCGAGTCCATCTTTGGCATCCAATTCTTGGCTTCCAAATCATCCGATTACCATTGCCATTGAGGCTATTCATTCGTGTGTTGCTTGTGTCCATTGTTTTCGCATGAACCGCACACTCAAACTTTGGTACCACTTGTTATGGGAGAAGCATATACATAATAAATTTTTCGTCTATGCGTCAAACAAAGAAGATAAGATGAGAGAAATGAGCATACTCAAACACATGATATTTTTTACATGAAAAACCTCTGATGAGAGGGAAAACCACGGGGCCTAACCCAGTTAATCGTCCACCATAGCAATCGTTGGATTACAACTTGAGATTGTTTTAGAATGCTTAAGCGATGCCTTGAGAATGAGCCAAAGGTATTATATTTATAGGTGTAAAGATGACTTTTGCTCTTACAACACATTCAATGCAAATATTACTTAGAATTTCATCTCCTGAAGGTAATTAAAAATTCAAGACGCTGCATATGACTTTTCGTCTTCCGTAGAGTTAAATTGCATTCACTCCTAAAAAGTCTTCACATTTTCCAAAGAGGCTCATCATTTGTTGGAAGGATTAGTCATGGATCTTCAACTTTGACTTTAACCTCGTAAAATGGGATGTGACCAACATGAAGATCTATTGCATGTTGCTTAAAATGGCGACAAGTTGGCATCGAGACTTTTACTATAATAACAGCTTTAATAAACAATGATTTAATAATATGAAAGAAAAGAAAAGAAAAATAACAAAAGAATAACTAACAAGGTTAGTCAACGTTTAATTTCTCATTTATAGTATGCTATGGGTAATTTTTTAAGGAATTAATCTACGCATCAGATAATGGAGTGAGTATAATCAAATCACAAAAAAGCCAACGCAAACGCAGAGAGTTACGTGAAAATTCAAATGGGAGAAAAACTACAGAGAGAGGGAAAGAAATTCCACTATGTTCATGGTGATTAAAGGTGAGGTTCTCTGGTAAGTTAAAGTTTCTGGATTCTGATCCCCTCTCATATTGGAAGGGTTTTAATATATTTACAAGTCATGTCACTTGGATAAGATTAAGAAGTCCTGTTTAGTTCGAACATGTAACTCCTTTATCTCGGAGGAGGTTAAGTTGAACATTCTGATTTGAATGAGGTGGACGAGCGTTTAGCTTTATCTGATTCTTTGCGTCCAACTGTGGATATGGTTGGTCTGTTCTCGAGCTATAACTGTCGAGTTCAAATAGGATTTGGTTTATAGATAGAGATTCTCACACTGATTCTATCTCTTCTTTTTAATTATATGAACCGCACAGGGTTTGAATCAAATAGGTACTCCCAGTCAGAGGTTCTGTAGCCATATCGCTCGTCTGTCTAGTGCTAGATAAACACGTGGCGTGATCTCGAGGAGGTCGAAAACTGACCACCACAGATGCCCCTCTACTTCCTTTTCTTTAGAGGAGGTCATGAACACTCCCTCGAGGGCTATAAGTTTCGAGGAATCTGCTTGAGAGAGGAGCAGATAGAGAAAAGAACTTTGGACCCAAGATCGGGTCAGTTTGCTATCGCTTCAGTTTTTATCTTGTAGCGGCGTGCTTGTCTCTACAGACTGGCAGAACCTTAAATGTACGTCCTATCCATTGCGGTGTTAATTAAGAAACCGTGGCTGCTCGAGGTGTGCAGCATTCAAGAAAAGTGCGGCATCTGACTTGACGGTCTAAGTCCCGCATATTGTGTCACGTATAGGGTCCTTAAACGAGTGGTGCTTCGTTTCCCTTGGGATTTGAGATATTAAGTGGTCGGTGCTTGGGCTTCTTTTTTATAAATAGGACATAATCTTAGGGGAAGATCTGAAGTGTTTTCTGAATGCTACTCCACTTTTCAGATTCTACCGTGTCTTGTGTGCGGTGATGTCTGTACGTGTTGGAAAAATCACAATTGCAAAATTCTTTAATTGAATAGAAGATTACAATGGATACAATCCGATTACAAAAGAGAGAAAATCTTTTGATTGATTCTCCGCTTTATTTAATGTTGGGTTCTTCATGTGGCGGTGGAGAGTGAGTCTTGCTCTCTGTTGACCGGCCGAACGTCAAGTTTCTCTTGTGGATCCTCTCTTTGGATCTACTGGTGGAGTAGCACAACTCCTATCAGTAATGGAATCTCAAAGAGATATAAAGAACTTGAACTTAGCAAGTTAACAAAAAGAGTTGAACTCTTCTCAGGTTACAAGAGCTTCGAAGCCGAACTCTGCTGAGGTAGCTCTCCTCCTCTACCCATGGCTTCTTGGATTCCTCCATTAGGACTCTCCTCCTCAGCCCTTTTAGAAGAGGTCCCCTCCCCCTGATCCCCTCTTCTTCTCTAGCTATTCATAGCATTTATAGAGGAATTGGGGTGTAACCAACCCCTTAAATCTCTCCATAATGACAGGGTTTGTAACCAACTCCTTAAATCTCTTCATCATGGGAAGTTATTCCCTATTATGTGGAGAGAAAATGGAGTGTAACTGACCAAGTTTGTGGCTGTCAGTTATAACAGAAATACGGGTACACGGAGCTCACTGGCTCGCGTCTGTATTGGAACGCGGAGTGCTCAGGCTCTCGTTTGAATTGAAACATGACCTCCGCGTCTGATGACCTCTGCGTCTGACAAAGGATGTGAGGTCCGCGTCTGGCGACTTTCGCGTCTGACAAAGGATGCGAGGTCCGCGTCTGGCGACCTCCGCGTCAGAGGTTGGAATGCGACCTCCACGTCTGACAAAGGACGCGAGGTCTGCGTCTGGCCTTGAAAAACGAGGTCTGCGTCTGACGACCTCTGCGTTAGAGGCTAGAACGTGGGGTTCGCGTCTAGGAGATTCGCGTTTGAGGCTTTGTCTTCAGTAATTTTTTGATAGCCTACAAACCCCCCTCCAAAGTTTCAAAACTTTGCGGCTGACTGAGACGGATTTCGAAATACTTTGGACTTTAGTTGAATCTGGACTTTCTGTAATCGGACTGGCATTCTTCTGAGAGGCAGTCTCAAGCTTGATCTTGTCTGGATTCTGGTCTTCGTGAGTGCACTATTAAACTGCTTGAAACCTCCAAGATAGATCGTTATAATTTGATTGTCGGTGTACTGTTGAACCGATGGAGTTATCAATTACCTTTGCCAGTGTATTATTGAACTGATTGTAGTAGCAGAAACATACTCTTTGTATTTGGGGGGAGAGAGGACGCAGCTCTCACAGACGCGGTTCTGGCACACTGATCAAATGGAGACGCGAACTTCATCAAAGTTGAGATGTGACTCTCAATTGTTGTAGAGACGTGACTCTCAATTTCTGTAGAGACACAGCCTTTACTTGCTGTTGAGACGCAACTCTTAAGTTCATTGAGACGCGGCTCTGTACTTGAGACGCGAAGTTCACGTTCAAAGTTTCTTTGAAAGAGTTTTAATTGCCAGAGGTGTGATATTAACTTAGCAAATTAAATAGCTCTACTGGGGAATTTGAGAAGGTTACTGTCAGAGGTATGATGTTAACTTGACAGTGAGATTTAGACTTGTGTTTTGAACAAGTTTTGTGGACTTGCTATTCTATTAATGAGAATAATAAGTGAAATTTGATCCGCTGGCGATTATGCCAGAGTCTATCATCAGAGGTTTAGTGTTAACATGACTAGAACTCTGCTGGGAATAAAAGTTTGCTGTCAGAGGTGTGATATTAACATTACAACAATTGATTTTGTGATCTACACAATTTAAGTGGACCTGTCATTCTATTGAAGAGAATGACAAGTGAGATTGGATTTGTTGAGGATCCATGATGATTTTTACCGTCAGAGGTGTAATGTTAACGTAACGGGTTTGAGTTTACAATTTGAGCAAATTGAATTGTCAGAAGTGTGATATTAACTTGACAAAGATGTGTGCTAGAGGTGTGATATTAACTTAGCACCACGAAAGTCTCATTTTCACTGAGAAAATTGAGAGAATATCATTATCATAGGTGTAATGTTAACTTAACAATGAAATGCATGCTAGAGGCTGATGTTTAACTTAGCATTGAAAGATCTCATTTTCACTGAGAAAATCGAGGAGATCACTGTCATAGGTGTAATGTTAACTTAACAGCGATTGATGAGCAACTTTGGTTAGAAGTATAGTATTAACTTGACCGAGAGATTCTGCAATCTGCGCAGTTTGGTGGACTCGCCGTCCAATTCAAGAGGACTGACAAGTAGAAATTTTTGTCAGAGGTGTGTGATGTTAACTTGACCGGGACTTGTCTTGTGATTGGAGCAAGTTTGGTCAGAGGTGTGATGTTAACTTGACCGGGATTTGTCTTGCGATTTGAGCAAGTTTGGTCAGAGGTGTGATGTTAACTTGAGTGGGATATTTTGCGATTTGCGCAGTTTGGTGGACTCGCCATCCTATTAAAAAGGACTGACAAGTTGAAATTTTGGTCAGAGGTGTGATGTTAACTTGACCGGGATTTGTCTACTGTTAGAGGTGTGATGTTGAACATAATAGTATTTTGAGTGGACTTGTCATTCTATTGAAGAGAATTGACAAGTTGAAGTTTTACCTCCTGGGATACATCAAAGTCTTACTATCAGAGGTGTGATATTAACATGACAGGTTCGATTTGTATTTCACTGAGAAAATTGAGAAAAATCACTGTTAGAGATTTAATGTTAACTTAACTGTGAATATGCCAGAGAATGTTAACTTGGCATGTTTGATCTGTGATTATTTCACTGGGAAAATAGTCACAGGCTTTTTGTGGTCCTACCATTCCATGGATGGGAATTGGTAAGGATTTTGGAGGAAATTTTAAGGAATGAGTTGTCAGAGATAACTGTTAACATGACGAATACTGATTTCCTTAGAAAATAAAGATTTACTGTTAGAGGTGTAATTTTTAACATAACAGTAATGGGATTTTACGATTTAAGCAATTTAAGTGGACCTGTCATTCTATTGAAGAGAATGACAAGTAAGATTAGACCCGTCAGGGATCTAAATATTTCTTTACCGTCAGAGGTGTGATATTAACTTAACGGATCATATTGAATCTTGTCAGAGGTGTGATATTAACTTGACAAGAATGTGAGTTAGAGGTGTACTGTTAACTTAGCTCCATAAGAACTTCAGTTTTATTGGGGAGACTGAAGATATCACTGTCATAGGTGGTGTTAAACTTAACAGTGGAGGTAATGCTAGAGGTGTGATGTTAAACTTAGCATTGGTCATCTCGACTCCGATACAGAAGTTCGAGGGAAAGTCATTATCATAGGTGTATTGTTGAACTTAACAATGAATTGGATGCTAGAAGTGTGATATTAAACTTTGCATCGCTCGTCTCAGCTTCAATATGAAAGCCTGAGGAAAAGTGACAGTCAGAGGTTTAATATTGAATTTGGCAACGACTTAATCACTGTTAGAGGTATAGTATAAACATAACAGTAGTTTGTCAGAGTTGTAATATTAACATGACAGTAGTTGGTTTGCGATATGAGCAATTCTGAGGACTTGTCATTCTATTGATGAGAATTGACAAGTGGAGTTTGGAATGTCAGAGGTGTAGTATTAACTTGACAATTTGGTTGATTTGTGACTCCATGTAGAGGAGCGACAAGTGAAGCTTGTACTCGCTGGAGAGTATTGAAACTTTCTATTGTCAGAGGTTTGATATTAAACTTAACAATGATTGTATTTGTGGACCTACCACTCTATGGAAGAGAATTGGTAGGGGATTTTAGTGGAAAATAAAATGAACTGTCAGAGGTTTAATATTAACGTGACAATCATTGATTTCCTAGAGGTGTGTAAAATTTGCTGTTAGAAGTGTAGTATCAATATAACAGCGAGGATTTTTATTGAGTTTCATTATCAGAGGTTTAATATTAACTTGACAGAATCCAGTAGGGATTGAAAAATCTGGTTTGTCAGAGGTTATTGTTAACATGACAAATCCCAGTTCATCTCATTAGGGAGATGAACACAAGTATTTTGTGGCCCTACCATTCTGTGGATGAGAATTAGTAAGAGATTTTAGAGGAGAGGATGGGACCAAGTCCCTCAAGGTTTGTAGCAAACCTTCTACTCAGACTCGTGTTTCCACGTCGCGTCTGGCGACTTCCGTGTTTGATTGAGAAAGGACGCGAGGTCTGCGTTTGTCGACCTCCGTGTCTGACATTGGAACACGAGGTTCGCATCTGGCGACCTCCGCGTTTGACTGAAAAAGGACGCGAGGTCCGTGTCTGGCGACCTCCGCGTCTCACATTGGAACGCGAGGTCTGCGTCTGGCGACCTCCGCGTCTGACATTGAAACGCGAGGTCTGCGTCTCTTGGAGGAGTTTGAGTTTGAAGCCTTACAGGCTGAAACTGACGGCTCAGTCATCTAAAAGTTGCAGTGATAATCAGAAAGCACCGCCAAGATGAACTGCTCGCAATGGCACTCGAACCCATGGGATGAGAGCTTCTCAGTTCATATTTAAACTTGGCCTCTTTAGGACTGAACGCGAACCTCGCATTTTTAAAGTGAAACGCGATGATCTCATTCTGGCGCAGCCTCTTGCTAAACGCGTGTCTTGCGCTTTTGAATAGAAACGCGAAGGTCATCCTTTAACACTGTCAGCGACTCTCGCATTTTAAAAATGAAATGTTAAGGTCATGTCTTGGCACGGCCTTAGGCTGAACGTGGGTCACGCGTTCTCACGTTTTGGTACAGCTTGAGGCTGGACGCGAACTTCACGTTTTGGCG
>JAVJIF010033089.1:0-78289 GCA_038442645.1 Agave tequilana
TACACCAACCCTTTCTCGGACAACTCTTGATATAAGCTAGAACTCTTATCGCAGCTAACCAATGAGTGTCTCTGGGCTGATGCATGAATTTACTCAGTACTCCTACAATAAAGGTTATATCTGACCTAGTAACCGTGAGATATATCAACTTTCCAATCACTCTCTTATATCTTCCTAGATCATCAAGTGTATGACTGTCATCAAACCATAAATTCACATTGGCTTCCATTAGAGTGTTAGCCAGTTTGCATCTCAAAAGTCCTGCTTTCTCAAGAAGCTCCAGAGCATACTTTCAGTGGAAAAGAAGTACACTGTGTTTTTGATGTGCAACTTTAATTCTCAGAGAGTATTTTGGACATCCTATGTCCTTGGTCACAAAATGATGCTTAAGATACTTCTTAGTCTCCAATAACCCATCTGAATTACTGCTAGTCAGCATGTCATCAATATAAACAATCAGAACTACGCTATCAGACTTTGTGCGCCGAACGAAGACAGAGTGATCAGAATGACACGGTAAAGCCAATACCAGAAAAGTAAGGCTAAACTTCTCAAACCGTGATTTGGACTCTGCTTAAGTCCATATACGGCCTTCTTGAGACGATAGACTTTTGTCTCCCCTTGAGCAACATAGCCTGGAGGTTGCTCCATATAACTTCCTCCTGGATATCCCTATATAAGAAAGCGTTCTTGACATCCAGTTAGAACAATAGCCATGACAAGTTAACAACAATGGAGAACAGAATCCGGATAGAATTCGTCATGGCAACTGACGAGAATGTCTTAAAATAGTCGATGCCATATTCTGAGTATAACCTTTGGCCACTAGCATGGCCTTATATCTATCCACAGACCCATCTAGGTGGTATTTTAAAGTAAAGACTCAACGACAACCAACATCAGCATCTGTTGGTGCCCAAACTAACTCTCAAGTTTCTCTGAAAGCAAGAGTTTCTATCTTCTCATCCATAGTTTGCTTTCAGGCAGGTACCATTAAAGCCTCTGTATAAGACCTGGGTATAAACTCAGAAGATAAAAATAGAGCAAACTGATAAAAAGTAGGGTTAAGATGATCATATGAAACGAAATTCGAAATAGGATGATCAATGCAAGACCGTTTACCTTTTTAAAGAGTAATGAAAATATCAAGATTAGAGCAAGATGCTGATGGTGGAGGAGGACCGTCTACTGGAGAGGGATTAGCCGAAACTGGTTAGGAGGTAGAAACTTTTGGGCGATGAGTGTAGACGTATCTGAAATCTCGAACTGACTTTGATGCAGGTGGATCCGGAGTTTCTACTAGCGGTACTGGCGAATAAATAGTAGAAGCAGGTGTAGACGTCACAGATAGTGAGGAAGGAGTCTCAGATATAGTGACAGAAACCTGTGGAGAGAAATATGGAATAGACTCAAAGAATGTAACATCAGCAGACACCAAATACTTTCTGGTGGAGGGATTATAATGTTGGTATCCTTTTTTTGTTTTAAAATATCCAACAAAGACACACTTTATAGATCTAGGAGACCACTTATCTAACTCAAGAGACAAGTCCTGAACAAAACAAGTACAGCCAAAAACACCGGGAGTCATGGAGAATGATGTTTTGTTAGGATAAAGACAAGAAAATGAAGATTTTATCGAGAACAGAAGAAGGCATCATATTAATCAGATGACAAGCACTTAACACAACATCAGACCATAATATTTCGGAGCACTCATATGAGTCATGATTCTAGTGACGTCCAGAATATGTCTATGTTTGCGTTTAACAACTCCATTTTGTTGGGGTGTATGAGAACAAGAGGTCTGATAAATAATCTCATTTTTGGAGCAAAAATTAGATACATTTTTTAAACTACTTCAAGGCATTGTCAGTATGAAGCACACGAATCAAAATAGAAAACTGATTTTTTATTTAATTAAAGAAAAGTTCAATAACACTGAAAACTTCTGATCTCTTTTTTAAGAGATATAATCAAGCCATGCAAGAGAAGTCATCAATAAAGAAGAAAATATCTAAAACCCTTAATAGAGGGTACACGACTAGGACCCTAGATATCAGAATGGACCAACTCAAAAGTTGAACTACTACGATTATTGACTCGACTCTGAAAGGTAGTACGATGATCCTTACCTAACTCACAAGACTCATAAACTAAAAAAAAAATAGAAGAATCAACAAGAATAACAAACCGAAGCTTGTCCGTAGAAAGATGACCCAAGCATCGGTGCCAAAGTGAAATTGGATTTGGCTGACTTGCAACCAAACCAGTAGGGGTCACTCGATCGTCAAATAGTATATGCCTCCTCGCTTATACCTTGAACCAATTCTCTTCCCAGCCGACAGGTCCTGAAACACACAATGAGAAGGGAAAAAGGTTATTTTGCAATTATTATGTTTAGTAACTGATTGATAGATAAGAAACTAACAAAAATCATGGAACATATAGGACATCAGTAAATATCAAGGATGTAGAAGCCTAACTATCTCATTGCCTAATACAGGTGACTGGGTACCATTAGCGATTTTAACAGAGGGGTGAACACTTGACAGATTTAATGAAACAAATTTTTGTTTAATACCTATCATATGAGATGAGGCTCCTGAGTCTTATATTTAGGGCTTTTGAGCAGAGACAGTATATGCGTGCATACCTGATGTAGATGCATGAGTCGCTGAAATATTGTTCTGAGAAAATTCTAACTGTTGGAGTCTATCATACTCCTCCTGCGACAGTACAACTGTGGGAGAGCCCGTATGAGCAGATGAGGAGACCTGAGGAGTACCACACGGGGCAGAAGGATCAGACTCCCACTCAGGTCGACCAAATTTCTTCCACTACTTTTCGGAGATGTGATTACTATGTTCACAATGCTTACATTGCCGGAGGCCTTTCTCAGAGTACACTGCTCATTTTAAAAATAGTGTCCTTAAATCCGTAAAAATAATACAAATTATAAGTTAAAATCAACTACTGCAGGAGAGTATAGTAGCACGTCTGAATCGAATCCACAAAGAGATTTTTGCTGTTAAACTTGATTAAAGGCAGAAAAAATAAATAATTACTAAGGAGAGAGATCAAATTTTAACAAGTTCTTGGGTTTAGAATCGATCTATATTCCATGGTTTAGACTGCAGGATCACACAAGTGTTACTCTTATTTATCTAGACATATACTTTCTATTGTAATACTACAAGAGTATCAGTATGCATACGTTATCTCGAAGTAAGGAGAACAAAAAGCATTATGCATGTATAAACTTTTATCCTAAGCATAAACTATCTCCTAAATAGAAATCTAGAGTCATAGCCTATCTTGAATATTAAGCATAACACAACAATAACATCAAAAATATAAATCCACCACTGCATATAGATTTTATCATAACCCAAGAATCAAATATTTAACTAATATTCTTTGCAATATTAACAAATAATCCAATAAATTTCATTGCAAGAAAGGAGTATTCAATACAAGAGTTCTAACTTAAAATGAGAGAGAGAGAGAGAGAGAGAGAGAGAGAGAGAGAGAGAGAGAGAGAGTATAAAAGAAGGGAATATAGACTAAGCCAAGAGTGCAGGTTCCTCTCTTGCCTCTGGATCTGATCTACGTGCGAGCTCTGTCCTGGATCTGATTCTTCTCCTCTGGTTCTACCGCTCCCCTGGATGCTAGTTTTGTTGCTCTCTGGTCTCTGATTCTGTTTCTCTATGATCTGGTTCTGTTTTCGTTTTTTTCCCCTTCTCTAGCTCCTCCCTCAACAATGCCGCCTCTTCTCCTTTTCTAAGTGCAATTGTTGGAGATTTAGATGGCTTTTTGAAATTTCAGTTGGGATTTCTTCTCATCTCTTCAGTATTTTGATTTTCCAAACTCTCTCCTCATTCCTTGCTTAATGTCACTTGAATTTATCCAAACCTGTTGATTTGTGTGAATTGGCTTTGATTTGGATTTTTGGGATTCGAAGTTGGGATCTGATCAATCCTTTCTTATCTTTTGAAAGCTTCAGTTGGCTGCGGTTTTAAATTCGGATTTGGGATTTGCTGGAGCTTGGGACTTTGAATTTTAGTTTCAATTTGAACTCTTGTTGGGTTGAACTTCTTTTGCCTTTGAACTATTGTTGAATAAATCTGTAAAGATCATTAAAAAATAATATCAAATAATCTGAAATATTTAGACTTATCAGGCACTCTGTTTGCCTCTATAAGATCCATGTCTACGTCCAACGGATCCACGCCATCGTCCTTCAAAATCGCGGCCACGCCCTGCGCCACGCCCAGAAATCATGGCAGACTGCTTAATGGATGGTGCAAATGAAACATCGGATCCAGTAGAGACCTGCATAACTCACGAGAAGGTGGCAGTCAATGTGAAAATATTCCTTCCAGTATCTGACCCCGCACCTGGGATTGTAGTGTAGGACTTAAGCCAGATAGAAACTTTGATACCGCTAGATCTTGATGATATCTTCTCAGTGTCGCTGCATCAGTAACATAATGCATCTCTAACTCGTCAATCAGACCTTTGAGTTTGCCATAGAATTCAGGCACAAATTGTTTCCCTATTTGAGCTCAAACAGACATTCATAAATCTCAAACACCCTCGGAGGGTTATTCTCATTGCCATACATCACTTTTAGTATATTTCACATCTCTTTACAGTAGTCAAGAACATAATACTTTCACTAATCTTCTCCTTTAGACTGTTGAGAAGCCATGTCATCACTGAATAAACTCCAGTAAGACATGTCACATAAGTATAATCTGTAGTAGCAGGTGGAGATTGAAGGAGGTGAGCCAATCTGTTCTGAGCACCAATTAATATACAGAACACCTGCACCTATAATAAGTAGTTGGATTCATTCAATTTCACCGTAGTCCCCAACATTGTATTGGGAACAAAAGTCTCAACCATCGAGAGGAGATCATAGTGGAGAAGGAACTTGTAGTCTCAGACACAGTAGCCAGTTAGATAGATCACCAGATATCGGCCAGTAAGAGAAATAAGTAACTTAGTTACCAGATAGTATCATGGACAACCAAATTAGTACCAAAAGGAATAATATTTCAGTATGAAATAGCGAGATCAGATGTAAAAAAAAAAAAAAAAACTGATTTTTGAGTATTAAACAGATCAGATCTCACCAGAGAGGCCTTGTAAAGCATCAAAAAATTCATATCAGATTTAAAAATCTGATTTTGAGTAGTTGCGACAATTATTGGAGAAGAGAGAGGTGGTGGCACCTTCTGCCTATGATGGAGAGGTGGCGGCAAGGACCTTGACCTTTGGAGGGGTGGCGGCAACTCTTAGGAGCGGCACTTGAGGAAGAGGTTGGAGAGGTTGGCGGCACTTGAGAGAGATGTTAGAGGGTGGCGACAGCAAATGGAAGGTGGCGGCAGTCTTGGAGGAGATGGTTGAGGAAAGGAAAATGGTGGATTATTTTTAGGGTTAGGGTTTTTTTCGCTCTGATACCATGTAGAGAAATAGAAACCCTCAAAAGAGATTCTTCTATTCATAGGAATAAGGGAGATGTATATAGAAGACAAAGAGGGTATATGGGTAACAACCCAATAACCCAATAACCCAACTTAACAGTTTCCATGATTATAACGTTGTTCATTTGCAATTTTGGGCTGAAGTTATCCATTCCATACTATTAACAGGACCTTGTCTGATTGATGCAGGTGAAAGGTTGTGGAGAGGCATCATGTGACTCCCTCTTCTCAGCACCGGTACCTGGTTACATGCTGGGACTCTTGTCTGCCTGTCTTTCAGCACTTGCTGGTGTGTACACAGAATATCTAATGAAGAAAAGCAATGACAGCCTTTACTGGCAGAATGTACAGTTATACACGTAGGTATTTTTATCTGCCCATTATGACACTGCTACTGCTTGTTTGGGCAGTAGTAATCTTGTCTCATCTTTCCTGTGCTTCATAGGGAACAGTCATCTTTTTATGGATTTTCAGTTGCCAGCAGATTATGCAAGTTAAAAAAAAAATCATTTCTCTTGTTTCAAAACTGTCAGGTTTGGAGCAATATTTAACATGCTACGGCTTTTATGGGATGATTTTCAAGTTGGTTTTGACAAGGGGCCATGGTGGCAGCGCATTTTTAATGGATACACCTTCACTACGTGGATGGTAGTTTTAAATTTAGGATCTACCGGTTTGCTGGTGTCGTGGCTGATGAAATATGCCGACAATATTGTAAAGGTAATCTTTCTGTTCTTTCTATAATCATATATGATGTGCAATGGTATTCAGCGGTCATGCTTTTTCAGCAAATCTATCGGGGTAGTTTGATATACCCGGGAGATTATTATGTGTGGGCGGAATGTTCCCAAAGAAAAAACACACCCCACTCACATGCACACCCCAACCATGGAAAGGAAAAGAAAGATCCCATCATCCGCGAATTACTTTAGTCTTTTGTTTTTAATATTTAATATCAGATGATGAAATCATGAATGAAGGGTTTCACATGTATCAAGAGGTACATTCTAGTATTCTATATTTCTGTTATAATTATTACCAACAAATATATCAGTTAAAATTAATGAGTATACGGTAACTTGAGGGGGGAGGAGTTTTCTTTTAGAATCAACCAGTATCTAGTTCATTTGAATGAAATCATCAATTTCTTCTAAGTTCAGAACTCAGGTTATACACTTGGGTATGTTGTATAGAGCATGCACATCTTAGCTTAATAACTTTCGCACCTGAACCTCCTTTCTATTGATCTTAAAGTTTGTTCCTTTTAGGTTATTCAAATACTGCTGGATGCTATATGTTGTGTGAAAGCCTCAGAAGATTATTGTTCGTCATGGAATTATCAAATCTTTTTGTTGATAGAAAAACATGATATTATCCCGTTACAATTCTGGTATCAGAATGCTTGACTAAAATGAAGTCCACCTTTTAATAATTGATGATAGTAGAGTCCAATATATATCAAACTTTAGGCAGTGTCAACATCTGATCTCAGAACATCCAGAGAATATAGTAACAACAACAACAACAACAACTGAGCCATTTGTCCCAAGTATTTGGGGGTAGGCTACATGAACCAAAAGAGAATTACGCCGGATCAGGCACACGGATCAACTTTCTCCACTCATTCCTATCGAGCAATATATTTTCATTAAGACCTTTAGCCTCTATATCTTGTCGCATCACCTCAATCCATATTTTCTTCGGTCTCCCTTGCGCTCTTTTAACTTGCCCTAATTTGATATGTTCTACTCGTCGGACTGGAGCATCTGTAGGTTTATGCGCACATGACCAAATCATCGTAGGCGATTTTCTCCCACCTTCTCTTATATAGGGGCTACGCCTATCTTAGTACGAATATCCTCATTTCTCATCTTATCTCTCCTCGTGTTACTACACATCTAACGAAGCATGCGATCTCTGTTACACTCATCTTCTGGGCATGATATCTATTTATAGCCCAACATTCTGTGCCATATAACAAAGCTGGCCTAATAGCTGTCCGATAAACTTTTCTTTCAGCCATAATGGAATGTTACGGTCGCATAAAACTCATGTTACACTCTATTTCAACCAGCCGGCTTGGATCCTATGGTTGACATCACTATTGATTTTCCCATCTTTTTGGATAAAAGAACTCAAGTACTTAAAATGATTGCTCATCAGTGTTCTGTCCATCTAGTGTCACAATACTATAATCTTAGATATCCTATTTACTGAATTTGTACTCCATATACTCTGTTTTGGCCCTACTTAACCTAAAACCTCGAGATTCTAGAGTTTGCCTCCATAACTCCAATTTGGCATTTGCCCAGCTCTTGTCTCATCGACTAGGACAATATCATCAACAAATAACATACGTCTTGGTATCTTATCTTGAATAGCTCTAGCAAGCTCATCCATCATTATGGCAATAAGAACGGACTCAATGCTGATCCTTGATGCAATCTAATTGTGATAGAAAAATCACTTGTTATGCCTCCACAGGTTTTGATATTTGCCACTATTTCAATGTACATGTCCTTGATTATATCAATATATTTGATGGGAACTCTCTTTTTCATCAATGTCCACCATAATACTTCTCTTGGCATCTTATCATAAACTTTTTCTAAATCAATAAAAATCATATGCAAATTTCTCTTCCTCTCTCGAATTGCTCTATAAGTTGATAAACAAAAGAATAGCCTCTGTCGATCGCCCCGGCATGAACCCAAACTGGTTCTCTGATATTTTAATATTCTGTCTTAACCTATGTTCAATTACCCTTTCCCAAAGCTTCATGGTGTGACACATGAGTTTTATTACACGGTAGTTTGAACAACTCTAGATATTACCCTTGTTCTTATAGAGAGGTATTAGGGTACTCTTCTTTCACTCATTTGGCATCTTTTTAGTTAGTTAGATCTTATTAAGGAGGTTTGTTAGCTATCTCATGCCCATCTCTCCTAAGCATCTCCATACGTCAATAGGAATTCCATCTGGGCCAACAACTTTTCTTGATTTCATCCTCTTCATGGTCTCTTTAACTTCAGATTCGCTAATTCTGCGCATATAATTATGGTTCATATCCTGGCACTGAATGGTAAGGTCACCCAAATCTTGAGTAGAACTATCATTGAATAATCTGTCAAAATACTCTCTCCATCTTTCTTTGATTTCTTCATCTCGAACGCCTTCTGTTCCTTCTCTTTGACACACCTCACAGTTCATAATCTCTAGTCTTTCTCCCGTATTCGAGCAGATATATATATATATATATATATATATATATATATATATATATATATATATATATATATATCCTTTTTGATCTCTTTTGTATCCAACTTCTCATACACTTTTTTATACACTTTAGCTCTTGCATTCTGGACAGCTTTCTTAGTCTCCTTCTTGGCCAACTTATACCTCTCAAAACTCACTCCATTACAATTTTTCTTCAAATCTCTGTAAGAGTCGTTTGATCTTAATGACAGCTTTTGTCTCTTCATTCCACCATGATGTGTCCTTACATGGTGGAGCACCACCTAATGACTCACCCAGTACATTTTTAGCTACTCTTTTAATGCAGCTAGTAATTTTGTTCCATGTTGTATTGGGATTATCTTGGGCTTTTCAATCTGCTTCATGTACCACTCGATCTACAAAGACTCCAGAGACAATATAGTATTTTATTGAAAATCTTTTACATGCCTAAAAATGTTGTACAGTAAGTTATTTAGAACATGACAGGCAAAAGTATGTTCAGATGGGGATGAAAGGTTATCAGTTCTAATTGGTCATATACTTTGCTAATTTTTTCTTGGCATATTAGTCATGATTTCTATTTTCTAAGGATCATCAGTGGGAAAATGTATGAGGTCCTAGAAATTAACAATGTATCTCCATTTTCCATAGACCATGATCTACGAGATAACCCCTTCAGTTCTAGAGTGATTGCCCAACTAACAAACGGAATGAAAAAACAAATAAGTCATAAGATAACATTGGATTAAAACCTATGTTTCCAAATATGGATAAGAGTGTCTTATTCTGATACAAAAACAAAATGGGCATGTCAATTCTCCAAATCCAGACACAAGCAGACGGCCACTATATATGCATCTATTGTCAATGTACAGTTTATATTTATTGCATCTATTTACAAACAAATATTGCTCCGTTTCCTCATATTCTTCAAATCCAGACATAATCAGACAGCTACAGATGCCGTACACATTATGGATAAAAAGATAAAGCATAGATAAGATTCCAAAGCTGAGGTTGAATAGATAAGATTCCAAAGCTGAGGTTTGGAGATGATAGAGATAGAAATCTAAGTTCAATGAGCGAAGAGCAGCAGCACAAAGATTGTGATATTTAGGTTGGCACTTTATGACCATTTTACTTTGCCTTTCTGTATGTGTCATGCATAAAGTGAGAACTGGGATATCAATGACTATCCTCTGTCAATTGGCGAAAATGTTTATGTATGTAAAGAATGATGCAAGGGTAACATCAGAAAGGGGTTAGCCAGCTACTAGATCTTCTCTAAAGATGATGAAAATTTGCCTTATTGCTGTATGGGTACAGAAGAAGAGGATCCTCTTGATTTGAGATGAATATCGTCGTTGATGTATAACAAATTTGATATACAAGATTCATCAAATTTAGTATCTGCATATTTTGTGATGAGGAGAGTTTTATTTGCTAAAATTTGCACATTTTATAAAGTCAAAAGTTTTCACTAGCAAAAGACCTTATTGTTCCTTGAGCTAGAGGAATGTTTGATATCTGAGTGTTCTTTTGTGTATATTTGAGGGTTTTTTCACATATTAATTTCCTTCAACATGCTTCAGTACATCCTAAATATGTGTATAGTACTTAAGTTTAGTTGCTTTCATTCACCAGGTGTATTCAACATCAATGGCAATGTTGCTGACGATGATTTTATCTGTACATCTTTTCAATCTTAAGCCCACCATTCAGGTACATTTTACTCCACCAAAGTGATGACCTCCTAATGTTGAAATTTCCTTGCTAGAATTACTATTGGCCGTTCAACAATATGTTTGAACAGTTTTTCTTTTGTTTAGTCAGTTGTCAATATTTAAATATATTTCTTTTGTTTATTACAGCTCTTTTTGGGTATTGTAATCTGCATGATTTCGCTGCACATGTACTTCGCTCCTGCACATGTTCTTGTAGATTTGCCGTTAACATCAAAATCAGTTTCAGGCTCTCTGAATGAAGTGTCTGTTGAGCGGCAAGTGGAATCTTGATGTAAGATATCCCTTTCTGTTATTAGATCTCAGCATCAGTTACCAGTTCATTATATCTCAGCATTTGGTTGAAGTATACTTTAAATGGAAGGCATTCCTTGTACCTGTTAATTGACTTGCAAGGAGATTGTAGAAACATGAATGTGAAAAGGTATCTTAGCATGAGTAGCTATCCTCTGGACTGAGAGATCGACTTATTCCATAAACGTGGGTGTGAAATACGCATCAGCTTTTGGAGATGCAGAGGTGAACAGGAAGATCAAGGATTAAAGGGATGCTTCAGGTTTTCATATCTGATCTTTTCGGAGCGTCTGATTGTTAAGTCACTTGACATGAATTTAGTATAAAGTTTGCTTTTACTAATATGTGATTGAATGGGCACAAGTCTCAGTGTAGACAATTTTGGATATCTCGACCTGCTGATACTTGGCCTTGTTCAGATTGGTCTGGTCTATTATACTTTTAGTTGTTGTTTTGAAGCTTTCAATTGTTTAATATTTTTTACTTCTAGCTCAAGTTGTCGACTTAATGTGATGCATCTTTCATGTTAATATCATATTAAATACTAAATACAATGCACATTTCTATTATGGAACATTTTCAACTAGTATGGAGCTATCGGGCATGCCCCACAATCATTCTCGATAGTTTGATAGTGAAACTATCATATATGCTGGTTGACCAGTAATCTTGGACAAAAGCTGCTTCTTGCATGCAATTTTACAACTAGGTGCTTGGAATAACTAAAGAGCGAACACAAGTGCTTGGGAATTTTCTGCTTTAGAATGCTAGAATAGCTTTCACTGGAATGGATTGAGTAATATAGATTAAGGAGCTGTTTGTTTCTTGTAAAAGACCGTTAAAGGCCATAATTCGTAAATGACTTACAACTCAATTACAATTACGGTGTTTGTTTGGACCATAATTCGTAAAAGACTTACGCAACCTAACTGTCACTCACTTGCAACTCAATTATCACTCACTTACAACCCACTTACAGTTAATTTTGTAGTCATGCAAATTTGTATTATTTTTTATATTAATTTATTTTTTTAATATTTAGTATTTTTAGTATTTATTTGCAATATTTAATTTTTTTAAATCACCAAATAGTTAATTTTGTGATCAACTTTTCCACTTACGACTTACACATTACGACACCAAACACCGTAAAACACAACATACTTTTTCACTTACAACTTTATATTATGAACCAAACACCGTAAAACTTACACGCAACTCATTTACAACTGTAAAAGAGTTTATCAATTACGACTTACGAATTACGACCAATTACGACAACCAAACAGACTCTAATATGATTCCTTTTGGTGACACAAATCAAGGTATGTGTCATTAATTGTTTTCAAGTTTGTCATGTAATGGAAGATAAATCTGTCTATGAAAGTTATCCAGCTTGGTAGCTATGTCTAGATACACATAGAAAATTGAAATACAATTAAAAGTTATAGTACATACAACTGTACGGATTTAAATACACTCAGTTGTAGATACACAATTGTAGATACATACAGCTCTATGTCCGTATGTACATACCTCATGCTTATGTATTGGAATATCAGCTGCTATTGGTAATCTAGGACTTTAATATACCCATCTTCAGTGAATTATTTACTCATAGTGATGTTCATCATGAACTTGATCCCCTTGAATTTATTGATGAAAGATAATGCTGTTTGAACACCTCTTATCTATACATCCTAGAGGCTGAATAATGGATGGCTTCCTAGTTCCTAATAGTAGAACAAACTTTAACTAGCAGGTCCACAAAACTTCGAGTACACCTACCTTCTAAATAGTCATATGTTTATGAAACCAACAACAATAACAACAACAATTAACTTTTAGTCATATTTTTATGAAACCATTAAAATGTAAATGCATACTTATAGGTCCCCAATTTCCAACTCAGTTATTCTTAATAATTAATTTTCAGCACTGCATGGTGCACACACACAAATAAGGACCAAGTTCCGTACTTCAAATAAAACAAATTAATAATGTTAGATTCTTGGGATGATCAACAGGATAATTATTGTTTTTTTTATATCTAAAGTAACATTCTGCGCTGCTTAATAACACTTCTAAGATCAAATAACTCTTAGGTTGAGTTTTTTTTGAGAACTCTCTTAAGAAATGAATCATATCTATCAGACACATTTGGATATTTTGGTGCACGTATTTTGTTGTGCTAAGTTTAATTCACTCGCAAGTGCACGAGTCTTGTAGAGTTGGCAAGTGAGGTAACGATCCAACAGGAAAATGTTAGAACTTTGAAGTCCCAATTTAATTTTAACCTAGCTGGAAAAATAGAGTCCAAATACTAAAAACTATAAGAAAACAGGAAAAACTTCTAAGTCAATTAAACGAGATTAATCAGGGTCAATGATTCCACCTTTTAGCATGTCTTTTTTATTATTTAATCTCCCAAAATTACACAACTGTCTAGAAAATCAATCTTACAATCACATATGATTTTAGTAATAACAGATAAAGATAATAACTAAAAAATGATTATTATTCTTCTTCTTTTGGTCATACAATATTATTAAATAAGTAGATATACCTGATGCCGAGAAACAACCAATATCCAACTCTAGAACTATTTTAATCGACCAAAACACTGATTTGGTTTAATTTAAATCTCGGAGAATGCATGACTGAACCCGAATCCAAAACTATCCAAATTAATTTATAAGCATGAATTAAGCATTGAAATATGCAAGCATAGAGAATAATTAAAAAGAAAGACAATCATCACTTAGGAATTATCCCAACTCTAATCACAAATTAGCTACTCAGTGCGCATGACTAAAAAACTAAAACAAAACATCGAAATTGAAGAATCTAGAGAAATAAAATACCGAACTTTGAAAGTATAAAAAGAGGAGAGAAGAGAGAAGACGAAGAGAAGACCTTTTTTTTATTATTGATGTGGGTAATGTCCTAAATATATAGACATCACAATTACATGATAAGAAAACCTCTAATCCTAATCGGACTAAAATAATACACAATGTTCAACTTGGTGCCGAAAACCAAAATAGGAAACCAAAATTAAAAAAAAAAAACCAAAATAAAGAGAAATCCTAGTAGAAATAGAAAGTCTATTTCTACTGTAACAAAAATCAACTAAACTTCATTCAAAAACGAAGTTTACAATTTCTTGCAAATACATAGAAGAAAATAAAATAAAAAAATTTATTCTGAATATGAGTTGCTCTTGATGTTATTGAATGCTTGTTGCTCGGTGTCGCCAACATGATTAGTTGCTTGTTGCTTGTCGAAAGAACAAGTTGCTGCTTCTGGCGAAAGAAATTTGGAAAACTCTCTCAAAAATAATCCCTTTGAATGACAATATCTCTCCTTCCTGTTGCTCCTCTCCATTTTATAATGGTGCCTCCTTCTTTCTGTTGCCCAATGTAAGCGCCAAACGGAACTAGCTGTTAGTTAGTTTAGATTGTATTGGATTTGGTAGGCTTTGGATTGCGATGAAAGGCATATGTTAGGATTTCTTTAGATTTTGAAAGGTGGAGAGCTGTTAAGTTGTTCAGATTTGAAAGGTGGCCAGCTGGTTCGAGTTTGTTTGGATATGGGATTTGCTGGCTGTTTGACTTGTTTTGAGAGGTAATGGGATATGGTGCCTCTTGGTTCTAAGAGGGAACTGATCAAGCAGTTAGTGTACTCTAAACCTGATCTTGATTGAGTGCAGTTTTGAAGAGAAAAATAGTTGGAGATGTAAGGAGAAATCTTCTCCAGCTTTCTACCAACGCAGTTGCTTGTTTTTTTGGATTAAGCTCGGTGCAAAGAACACCTAGGCTCATGGTGTTGGCTTCAACATCTGTCAAAACAAACTTGTATATCCTCTCTTAGAGATATTTTAAGTACTAAAATCAATGAATGCATGCTACGTGAGGTTTTGCCAATATCTGATAAAAAGAGTCTAATTCAAGTTTTTACAAAGGAGAATGGTGATAGTGCAGTGCTAGTGTGCAACAAATATGTTTGAATACAAAACTGAACATATTCTACCGAGTATCCACTTTGTATCACAAGTTACAATGGCCATGAGATGCATACATCATTGGTTGACCTTCACACAAAATTGTATATTGAGTACCATGTTGTTTCTCTAAGATAATGGTTGAGAAAGGCAAATCCTAACACACTAACCTTATTTTGAATTGTTCTGGGTGCAGAGGAATTTTAGAGGTTTTGGTTTAATAAGTCTTCTCAGGTGTCGTCATAATCTTTCTCAAATACAAATGTTTAGTTGGTCAAGCAAGTTGCTTCAGGTGTACCCGTTTATGCATATGGATTGATCTTGCCAGCTTCATTCCAATATGCACAACTTTCCTCTTTGTTACTACCAGCAAGTAATTCTACTAATTTTTAAAAGATTTAGACCTCCAACTGTTTCCAGTTCAAAAGGTATGTTTTTGACATGAAGTTGCTCTGGAGTAGGACATCATATACTTACATAGTACCTTCTCTTCAATTCTTCATCTTTGCCAGCTGAAAGTGTAGTAAATTTATGGAATCATGCAATTCTTGTGTTGAAACTCTCCGTCTGAAATCCACTCTACAAATGTGCAATTATAGAGTTTCGAATGTTTGCAACATTATGGTTCTTTTTAGTCTTTATTTAGAGTCATTGCTTGTAACAAGAACAACTATTGGTGCTTGCAGCACAGTGGTAGCAAATTAAACCTGCAGAAGAAACCTAATAATATCACAATCAGATGTTAACGGTTGCACAAGGTTTACTTGTCAATACATTACACGAACCTCAACCTCATATCTGGAATAGAACCTAGAGCCCCTCCCCATGAAGGAACAATATACATGCACATATTACAGGCTCCATCACTACAATAACTACTCTCTCTCTCTCTCTCTCTCTCTCTCTCTCGTTCCCTTCAGTTTCTTCCTGTAGGCTCATGCATATCTCACTAATTAGGCCAGAGGAAGGTGCCCTTGGCAACGTTCCTCTTCTGTGCAAGATTGCCCATCGCAGGCAATCCATACTCAGTAAGGAGGAATTCGAGCTTCCGATCAGGCATTGTCTCATAATCGGCCTTAGTGTACCTTGGATAGTAGTTCAGTGGCATCTGAAAATAATTACCGGTTCCACACCTCTCTTGCTGTTCCTTTCCATTCACCATGGGCTTTGCGGTCATCCTCATTGACTCCATTCCTCCTTCATTCACCTTTCTCTTTTAGTTTTGGTTGGTTGCACCCTTTCTCAGTTTTGTTTGTAGCAGCTGTTTTACATACATGATCATTCTACAGAGAAAAGTGATGTATACTAGTCTACGGACTAATATACTATAATCTAAAATTTTAAGTGGAGAATGAATCTTATTCAACTTTTCTTTCTTTCTTACTTGCTTGAAAAAATAAAGAGGTACACTACCTTTTTATATGCTTCAAAGAAAAAACTTACAAGAATACCAACCATCTAGTTTAAACAAATTACAATAATGCATATATTACTCTTTAACTTCTCCAATTCATGGTGACTTTTCATTTCTTTAAATTGATGATGACTCTTCATCCTTTCTAATTGATGATGATGACTCTTCATTTCTTTCAATTGACGATGACTCTTCATTTCTCCTAATTGATGATGATGACTCTTCATTTCTTCACCTTATGGTATCTTTTCTACTTTAAAAATTAATGTCATAAAAGATATTTTTATTTGATATTCTAACACGCCCCTCAAATCAAAATGTTTTCATACCGAGCATTTCTTTTTGCCTTCTGAAAGGTTCAATTGGTAACAGCTGGGTGAAAATATGTCACGCTCCGCTTCTCAAAATACGTGGAAACGGAGTCGCACGAGAGTCGACGACGTATATACGCAAGGAGAATGTCCCACGTATACACGCTAAGCCTAAAGTAACCCAGAACAAGCTAAAAATCTATACTATAATGAATCAATGATCACTGCAATATTACATATAAGCATTCATGCATGATATCATATGAACAAGAAATGAAATAATAACTGATGGCAAGGTATGGATGATCAGGAGAACTATAGAATCAAAAGGAATGAAAAGAAAATAATAATACCAGAGTGGATATAAGAAAACTCCAGCTCCTCGCAACATGTCCGGTCTCAATTGAAATACCTGATCAATAACATGAAATATCCAGTATCTGGACGTACGAATCCAGGTCGTCAGAAGCGACCTAATGAGTGTGTGTGTAAAGGAAGTGCTCGTGCATAATAACAATATAAGCAATAACAACATAATGAACTGAAATAAATGATAACAAATAATCAATAATAAGACCAAAGTTATGAACGATATACAGCGGATATCATGATAAAAGGAAACAACTAATGTCAAGATATGTACCTAGCATATGTCACTAGTCTGGTATACAAATCCGGTCATGTGTACAATCATATGTCATCATGATTTATATATGGACAATCAGGTGATTACGGTCAGTCACAATGCATTATAAACAGTTCATTATTATTAATTATGTTAGCGAAAACTAACTGCCACCTGTAATAGCCGCATCCCATACTACGCCTATCACACGTGTCAATCGAAGTCCTAAATTATTGAAACTGATTGGTTGGAGACGTTATCCATGCATTAGGTGGGTTTCGTATATACTCGGGACCACGAATCAGATGCCTGGCGCTGAACCTGGCCCTACCGCCGGTAGTTAGTAACAGTAACAGTACTTACAGTATCACTGTGGAACAATAAACAGATAGGATGTCAATCATCTCCTGGAACCTTGCAGTGGAACCGTAGTCGGCTGCGCAACCTGTATCCTAGGTCCACCCAAAATACAGACGCTATCTCCTCCATCAATTTCCCCAATCCCAATATAAGTTGTCCATTTACCTTATTATCTATTCAACTCAGTTAAATTAGTCAATGTCCATATTACCTAGAATACTGAGACGATATGGTGCAACAATAACAGTACAACAATAATAATAATCGTATACACAGTGAACAGTACTAAGGATAGTGAACAGTAACCATGTATACGATGTATCGTTACGGTCTAACAATATATTTTTCCAATTACTTTCGGTAACATGAACATTATGTTTATCAGGTAGGTATTTTGTATAATCAGTCGAGTTACTTGAGTGGTAACATGATATTTATTCAGAATCAGTAATATAATCTTCTGGGGTTTATTCATTATGCATTTAATATGTGAACATGAACAACAATTTACGTGCAATGAACAGTAATTAAACATTATTCATTATCAGGTAGGTATTTTGTTTTTTTTCTTTTTTTCCCCTTTTTTTGGCCCAGTGGCGGCCCATGCCACTGGCTGGCCTGTGCACCTGGGTGCGGGTTCGCACCTGCTGCACAGACCCGTTGGGACTGTGCAGCAAACTGCTCTTAGCCTTTTGGTCGAGAGCAGTACTCTATAATTTCTTTCTTTTTTTATTTATAACTTCAAAATTTTCTTTTTTTTCTTAAAGATTTCTATACTATAGTATATTTAGATTAATGAGGTTAGATTCTAAAAATTTTCTTTTTGGAAGAAAATTTTTTAAAATGCAAATTCTTTGATCCAAACTATTTTTTTTCATTTTTTTAATATTCCAGAATTTATTTTTTAATTCGTACAATTTATTTTTTATTTATATCTTTTTTAAGTTTATTTATTTATTTATTTATTTTATTATGGGTATGAGTTAGATGGGTTATGGTTTATTGGATAATAGGATTATGGGTTGGAAAGAAGATCAATTAGGAATAATACCAACAATAACATAATAATAATAATAATGCTAATAGTGTATAAAATAAAATACATACATATACTTGTATAAATGCAAATAAAAAACATATTCACTTAATATGTATGAACATATATTTAACACGTGTATAAAATAAATTAATCAATAATAATAAGTAATCTAAATAAAATTAATAAAAGTAGAAATACAGTATTATTAGTTAGGGAATATTACATTCTACCTACCTTATAAAATATTTCGTCCTCAAAATTTCAATAAAGTAGGTTAGGATAAAAGAATCTAAATCCAGGAGAAAACAAAAATTCATGAAAGAAGAAATTAAACATGGTGTATCATTAATTTATAATTCATACAAATTTATCTAGATCTTAGGGGAGATTTAAGTTTCATAAAAGAATTTTAATCATGTTATATCATTAAATTCTTGTTAATGCAAATTAATTTTTCTAGATCTTTAGATAAGAATTTGTATATCATTAAATTCTTATTATTGCAATTTATTTTTTTCTTGATCTTTAAATAAGAAAATTTTGATGGAAAATTCATAGAAAGATAATCTAATCATGACAATTAAAATAAAATTTTTAATTCATAAAAAATAAATTTTTACTTAGATTGATCCCCTTCGTCTGCTCCTCAATCTCCAAGCCTTGGACACATTCCTCCGTCACGATCAAATCCAAGAAGAGGTGGAGGGAGGAGGAAGAATATTGGGTTTGGATTTTTTTCTGGCTGTCGTTCTTTTTCTTCTTCTTTTTTATAAAGCAGGAGAAAAGGGTTAGGTTAATATAAGGTGATAAGATTCTCAGGTACATAGATTTCAACAGAAGAGATAGGTAGTTAAGATAATGATCCATAAAGATCTCAAGAGATTTTCAGTTGAAATTTGAAACTTAAATTTGGCTTTAGGTTTGTTTTAATAATTTAGATCTTCTACCTAGCCACACGCCAATGTGGCATTATGGTTAGGTATTAGGATTTGGTAAAAAAGATATGAGTTCGAAACTTAGCATAAACAATTAAGTACATAAATTTATTTATTTTATTATTATTATATTTTAAGTTTATTTATTTTTTATTTTATTATGGGCATGGTTAGATGGGTTATGGTTTATTGGATAATAGGATTATGGGTTGGAAAGAAGATCAATTAGGAATAATACTGACAATAACATAATAATAATGCTAATAATAATGTATAATATATACATATACTTGTATAAATGCAAATAAAAAACATATACACTTAATATGTATGAACATATATTTATACACATGTATAAAATAAATTAATCAATAATAATAAGTAATCTAAATAAAATTAATAAAAGTAAAAATACAGTATTATTAGTTAGGGGATATTACAAAATATCTGCTACTTGCTCTATGGTATGACAATACTCTAGCTCTACGGTTTTCTGCTTTACATGGCCTCTGAGAAAATGAAACTGTGCATCTATGTGTTTTCTCCTCCCATGATGTACTGGGTTCTTTGCAAGTTGGATGGCTGATTTGTTGTCCACAAATATTACAGTCGCTTCTTCTTGTGGATTATCCAACTCCTTTAAAATGTTCCGAAACCAAATACCTTCACATACAGTAGATAAAGCTGCTATATACTCTGTTTCGCATGAAGATAAGACCTCAACTCCTTACTTCTTTGAGGTCCATGAAAATGCAGTTGGCCCAAGATAGAAAACATAGCCAGTGGTGCTTTTCCTCTCATCTTGGTCACCTCCCAAGTCGCTATCTGAATAGCCTACTAACTCTGCAGTTTTACCGTAAAGTATAAAATAGACCCAGGTTGAGTGTGCCTTTGATATACCTTAGAGTCCTCTTTGAAACTAGCCAATGAGACTCCTTCGGTGTCTCCATATAGTGACTCACAAGTCTGACACCATAAACATTATCGGGCTTTGTGATCGTTAAGTACCTCAGGCTACCAACTAAACTTTTGAAAAGAGTCGAGTCTATAAATCTCCATTTTCTTCTCTTGATAGCTTCATTCCTGTGGCTATTGGGGTGTTCACTGGGTTGTAGTTACTCATCTTGAATTTCTTCAAGATCTTCTTCATATTTTTCTTTTGAGATATAAATATCCCATCTTATTGTTGCTTCACTTCGATGCTAAGAAAATAGGACGGTCCGTCATCTCAAATTCATTGTACATCGTCTCCTTAAATTCAGCAAGCATCTCGGCGCTACTTCCTGTGTATAACAAGTCATCAATATAAAGACAAATTATTAGAAATTCGCCTTGATGGTTCCTCTTCATGTAAATGACATGCTTATAAGGACATTTAATGAAGCTGTTTTGATGAAGATAACCATCAATTCGGGCATTCCATGCTCGTGGTGCCTGCTTTAAGCCGTACAAGGCTTTCTTTAGGCGATATACTTTGTCTTCTTGCCCTTTTATCAGAAAATCTTCTGGTTGTTGTACATACACCTCTTCTTTAAGATACCATTGAGAAATGCTGACTTGACACCTAGATATATCTTCTGCCTGTGACGAGCTACAAGTGAAATTAATAGTCTCACCATGTCCAATCGAGCAACTGGTGCAACTACTTCTTCATAATCGATGCTGTATTTTTGTTTGTAGCCTTTCGCTAGAAGCCTTGCCTTCTACCGATCAACTTCACCATCTGATGTGCGTTTAATCTTGTACACCCATTTGACACCTATTGCCTTGTGATTTTGTGGAAGTGTTGTCAACTCTCATGTGTCGTTCTTCTGGATGGCATGTATCTCCTCCTTTATTCTGATCGCCTACAATCTTCTTCCTTAGCCTCTTGGAAAATGAGAGGCTCATGATCAACATATAAGCAGAAGATTAGTCTCTCCATCTTCTTCTATCTACTCATAGATCTCCCTGAGGCTTCTCATTTTGATGGGATTTCGTTGCACGAAGGATTCACTATTACTACCTTCCCCAGAAGATGGAGAACCTCTTGTAGGAGACGGTGCAACATATTGAGGTGATGATGGTGTAACTGTGGTGGAACCTCCTGTAGGGGCTCGTCAGGTTCATTCACCATGGGTTGCTCTTTGACAGTCTCTTCATTGCTCCAACTCCATGCTTCAGCTTCATTGAAGACAACGTCTTTACTAACCATTAGTTTCTTAGTTAATGGATTGTAGAGCTTGTATGCCTTCGACTCCTCGCTATATCCGATGAAAATGCATTTTTCACCATGATTGTAAAGTTTTTTCCTTTTGACTTCAGGTACTTGAGCATGTGCAACACCCAAAATTCGTAGGTGTACGACATTAGGGGTGTAACCGTTCTATGCCTCTTGAGGAGTCTTGCCCTTCACTTGCTTCGTTGAGCACCGGTTGAGCAAGTAAGTTGAACACGTCACAACTTCTGCCCAAAACTGTTTCGGCAGCCCCTTTTCTTTGAGTATGATTTTTGTCATGTCAAGAATGGTGCGGTTCTTTCTTACTGCGATGCCATTTTGTTGTGGTGTGTAGGCAGTAGTAAACTGCCTCTTTATGCCTTGCTCCCTGCAATATTCTTGAAACAGATTTGAGGTGTACTCACCATCTCAATCAGATTGAAGAGTTATTAGCTTGTGGCCACTCTCTGCTTCAACAAGGACTTTAAAATTTTTGAAGGTAGTAAAGGCAGCAGATTCTTCTTTAAGAATGTACACCCACAACTTTCTACTGAAATCATCAATGAAGGTAATAAAATATCTATTACCTCCTAAAGAGACGGGATCTAGTGGTTCGCAGATGTCAGTATGAACAAGTTGCAATGGTGCCTTCGCTCTCCACTACTTTCCACTGGGAAAAAGAAGCCGTACTTGCTTGCCAATTATGCAAACTTCACAAGTATGACTTGGTGGATCGATTATTGGTAGACCTGTCAACGGTCGGGTTCGGGTCGGGTCCGGGTGGTACCAGACCCAGACCCGATTACTATAGGATGTACCATACCCGACCCGTTTACCCGCGGGTATAGAACCTAGGTTCCCATACCCGGACCCGTGGGTTCGCGGGTCTGGACCCGTTTACCCGGACCCGTGGGTTATGGTGTTTCCTATCTGTAAGTTATGAGAAGTCATGGCTATCACACAAAAATGTTTGACAAGTGGCATTTGGAGAAGACAATGCATACCCTAGTTATTCTTCCCCATTACTAATCCAGTTGGCAAACATTAATTAGCTGACATGAGCTATATATGGTGTTTCCTATCTATATAGTGTTCCCATTTACTAATCGGGTAAACGGGCAAACGGGTATGGTCCATGTAAAATCATACCCGACCCATTTACTAATCGGGTAAACGGGCAAACGGGTATTCGGGTTCGGGTCCAGAACTGAGTTTCCCATACCCGTCTAAACGGGTCGGGTCCGGTCGGGTCCGGGTCCAGACCCGACCCGTTGACAGGCCTAATTATTGGTAAATCTCGTACCATGCCGGTTGTAGATAGCAGCTTCAAGCTACTGAAGTTTAGATGGCTGAAGAGAAAATGCCACCTCCATGACTCATTCTTCATGAGTTCTTGAAAACACTTCTCACTTCCGTGTTTAGATGTAAGGGAAACATGCAGTTCCTTGTCATCTTAACACAAGTTATAAGACCTTCTTTTGTATTTCCAACCAAAGATGGTTGTTCTCCATATATACTTTATATCCTTTTTGAGTAATTGACCTATGCTGAGAATATTACTATTTATGTTAGGAATATAATAAACATCGAAAATGTACTCGGGCTTATCATCCTTTTGGTAGATTTTGATCTTCCTTTTGCCTTCAACGGGGAGTTTTGAAGAATCTCCCAAGCTCACACTTTCATGAACTCCTTCTGCGAGTTTCATGAAAAGTTCTTTCTTCTCGCACATGTGGTTGCTAGCACCCGAGTCAAGGTACCAAAGATCATTCTAAACACTTGAATCATCATGAGTAAGAAAAAGAGTAGAGTTATTACCGACATCATTTGTTGCTTCAACAAGATTGGTAAGATTTTTAGTTATGTGCTAGCAATCTAAGGCATAGTGTCCAAATTTTTAACAGTTGTAGCATTGGACGTTCTTGTTGTTTCCACGTCCAGATGTAAATCTTCCCCGATTGCTTCGTCCTCGACCTCTGAAGCTTTGAAACTCCACTTGATTTTGAGTGGTTCGTTGTTGGGGACCATGTCCCCTGCCTCTACCTCGACCACAACCTCTACTATACGAGTCTCGATCATTTAGAGTCAGCTTTGACTCTAATGCTTGTTCCAAAACTATGGAACCAGTCTTTTGCATGCGTTGTTCATGAAGTTGGAGAAATCCCAAAAGCTTCTCTATTGAGATCTCCTCCAAATTCTTGGACTCCTCAATTGCTGCCACCACATGCTCGAACTTTGATGTGAGGGATCGGAGCAATTCATCACTCGGATGTCCTCCATCTTCTCTTCATTTCTCCTCATTTTATTTACAATTAGAAGTAATCGTGAATAATAATCGAAGATTTTTTCTTCATCTTTCATTTGAGCGGCTTCAAGATCGCCCCTCAAAGTTTGGAGGCGAATTCGCTTCACCCATTCGACTCCTTTGTAGATGGTAGTAAGGATTTCCCATGCTTTCTTGCTCATTGTTGCTTCAGCAACTCTCTCGAAGTTAGACTCGTCCAACCCTTGATAGAGCAGAAAATGAGCCTTACTATCCTTCTTTCTTTACTCTTAGATTGCTCTCTAAGAGCCTTCTTCTCTTTAGCGATGTAGGCGGCTTCTACTTTCGGTGTGAGTTCCTTGAACTCATCAAAGATTAGCTCCCACAACTCTTGAGAACCAGATAGAGCTTTCATCTGAATTGACCAACTCTCATAGTTATCTTTCAATAACTTGAGTACTTGTGGATTAATGAGATTGTTGGTGGAGGCCATGAGGAGAAGAGGAAAAAAATTGAATTGGCTCTGATACCATTTGATGTATACTAGTTTACAGACTAATATACTATAATCTAAAATTTTAAGTGGAGAATGTATCTTATTCAACATTTTCTTTCTTGCTTTCATGAAAAACAAAGAGTACACTAGCCTTTATAGGCTTCAAAGAAAAAACTTATAAGAATACCAATCATCTACTTTAAACAAATTATAATAATGCATATATGACTCTTTAACTTCTCCAATTCATGGCGTCTTTTCATTTCTTCAAATTGATAATGACTTTTCATTCTTTCTAATTGATGATGATGACTTTTCATTTTTTTCAATTGATGATGACTCTTCATTTCTCCTAATTGATGATGATGACGACTCTTCATTTTTTTACCTTATGGTGTCTCTTCTCCTTCTAAAATTAATGTCATAAAAGACATTTTTATTTGATATTCCAACAAAAAGGCAGTGTGTAGGAAGATGCTCGGGAATCTGTGCTGGGAATTGTAGTGAAAAATAAATTCGTACCAATAAAAAAAAAGATGTTGCCAGGTGTGTGATCTCATATTGGGCAGCTCAGAGATCATAATTTTTCCTGAGAAACTTTACGCATCCTCAAGGAATTGAATTCAATATGAATTACACAAATTCAACATCCGTTGCTCGTAATGCACGGGAAATGGTTGGAATGAATTCTTCTTTCATTGGCGATGAAAGTGATATATTCACATATTCAATTCTATTTTCAAATGAATGAGATATTTAAGTCGGAAGTTAGCTTAAAACAAGAGCTAAATGGGACAAAAAGGTGAACTCTTTAGTCTCATATTGGAAGTTGAAATCACCTAAGGGGGAGTGAATATGTGACTAGCTAATCTAATGATGAATTAATGCGGAATTAAAACTATTTATGCAAACTAAAAACTATTTAGCTAAACACACCAAGTATAACACAAGAGTGTAGCCGAATTCTCGGTAAAGCGCTCTGGAGTATCTCCTCAAGATTCCTCTAGATAAGAGTTGAGGTGTCGCTATGGCTCTCTTGTTGAATACAAGTGTGAGCAAACAATCTCAAGCATGTAACAATTTAGCACAAGATATATCATGCATATAAAGGTATAAGCAATGTAAGCATGCAAGATATAAACACAAGTGAGAGATAGAGAGATAGCAATCGCAAATACGGGAGATTTGTTTTGAGGTTCGAGCACCCTTGCTTTACGTCCCCGCCTTCAACACTAAAAAGGATTTTCACTAGAATCGATCCCACCGGATCACTCGGTGTCGCAACACCTATAACGAGTTCACACTAGAACTCCTTAGACTCACTATTCCCTTTCCTGTTCCCGCGAGAACTACACACGCAAAGCACACTAGCTTGCCGAGGCCGCACTTCTACACCGAGCTCCCACAAGAACTCGAAACAACACGAACCCGCAAGTTCGCCTTCTCAAATATAAAGATGAACACTTTGGTATCTCAATACTTTGATCACCTAAAAATCTCTCACAACAAAGATCCCTATAGGATTGATGTAGCAATGGATAGCTCAAGTATGTGTAAGAAAAACTTGGATAGATTTTGTGGTGAAAAACTCAAGAAATCTCTTTTACAAAACTCTTGAAAAACTCTCCTTTTGATATGGAAGTATTTGGCTCTAAAACAAGTTGAGATAAACACATAGAAAGGTAGGAAAAACGAGCTTGAAAACTCACTTAAAATCTTATAAAAAACAACCAAAACAGCCACAATTTATAGGCCTAAAAAATATAGCCGTTGGGTCCAACTCAGCAGAAAACTCTGCTGTCGGTCGACCGCCAACGGTTGGATTTCCTACCGTTGGGAAAAGCGGTCGACCGAAAACTGGGCTATGACCTAGCGGTCGACCGCCCGATTGAGCGGGGCCATTTACAGAGAGTAGAAGCTCTATGGCGGTTGACCGTGCGATCGACCGGCCCTTGGCTGTGCACGTTTGTGCACATTGGTCGACCGCCTGGTCGACCGGCAGAAGGCCTGATCAACAATTGTAAATGGATTAAAACTTGGCCTGATCAACAATTGTAAATGAATAAAATCCCATAAATTCTCATAAATTCTACAAAAATAAGTTCATTAATATACTTTGATATACAGACATGTTTGATTAAAATTCAAAACACATTACAAACATTTTGAACTATTTTTGTAATAGAAATTTTAGCTTAAACAAAAATCTGTATTTTTCAAAAACAATCTCCAAATTGAAAAATGTTTTTTCCAAAACTTCTCCAAATACAAAAATAAGATATTTTAAACACTTTGAAGCTTAGTGTGCATGGATATGATCCACTACATTTATGAGTTGAAATATCTATGTTTTTGAAAATAAGCTCTAAAATAGTTTTGATAAAACACATGTATATTTTGAAGCTTAAAAATCAAAATGGTATTTTTTAAAATAAAAACTCTTTTATGAAAGCACATAATTCTTGTGTGTGAGTGTATATGAACTCGAGCAATCCACCAACTAATCTATCCTTTACATTTTATCTAAAAATAAAAATCTTGACACTTACAAAACCCGATACAAGTCTTCTAAAAGTCTTCTCTTGAAATCTTCTTCTCCTTCTTGACTTGGTCCAAACCTTGATCCAATGAGCTAGACTTCTCTTGATTACTTGATGCAATCTTGATGCGTGAGCTCTTGAATCAACAAGTGCTAGCTCCAAAACTTGACTTCAAATCCTTTGTTGAAGCTAAACACCTACAAAGATCTTGATCAAATATCTGAGACTAATTAAATACAAGATCATTAGTACTATAACTACATGAGTTAATCATCATCAAAACTAGAGCGATAGGTCTTCGGGCCAACATAAGTGGTATACGGATATGTCTGTTCGGTGAAGGGATATGTCTGAACCGAATGGTTACGCCTGTTTCGACCGAACGGATATGTCTGTTCGGGGACAACCCGTTTCAACTAGGACAAGACACAGTTGTTGACTCCTAAGGTGGTGGATTTGATCCATGATACTTTAAATGGGTGGAAATGGGATACATACTTTAATCCATCCTTCTTGATGAGTTCGAAGAGTACTGCATTAATGCAGTTTCCACGGTTCACACACTTAACAATTCTTGTCTTCTATTTTAGTGAATGTGTGGAAGATAGCAGTTCTTTTCTCATTGTTCTTTTCTCCTAATTGTGAAAATACAGTCTGATGACGAGAAAGTGAATCGAAGGTGTCTGCCTAATGCAGTTATATGTGTGAAATGTTTTCACCTTCACATGCTTCTTCATTTACTTGGTAGATGACTTCTTCTGAACTCAATAGTATGTTGGATGTCATGCATCGGTGGCAGTTTTTCTAAGGATTTTCTGAAAAAAAACATCAATAAACTCTGTAATCACTTGGGTGACTTCGGGAGAAATTGGAGTACTGTCTTTAAGGAACACATCGGTAAACTCCATAATCACTGGGGTGTCCTCTGGAGGAATCAGAGTACTATTTTTAAGGAAGACAGTAGTAAACTCTCTAACCATTGGGGTCCTCGCGAGCAATCCGAGAACTGGACCTTTCAATATCATCACTCTTGATCTCTTTGTCAGTGTCATAGTCTTTTGGCTCTTCCGCTTAGGAAATGACTTCACCAAAGTCAGACTTTCAATTTACTACAGACAGTTCATTATTCATAATGACTTTGACTGGGCTTGGACAGTTAGTTGGCAGTAATATGCTGATAACCTTGACACTTGTAGCACTTAATTGTGGGCTAATTTTGGAAAAATATCTTTCAATGCTCTTTCTTTTGGTGTCCTTTTCAAGAAGCTTACCATTGGTACCCATTTAGATGTTGACATCTGAGATTGAGATCGGTTTAGAAACTGACTCAAATTGGATTTAGCTCTTGGGTTTGACTTTTACAGGTGTAACTAGACTTGACTACATCTAAATCTTGGACCAAGGTATAAGGCATTTTTAAGTTCGGTGATTCCACGATTCCACAACTTATTTTTCAGGTCTACTCTAGGTCCAGCTCTAAATTGAGAAAAACTTAGACGTCACTCTATATGTCTAGGATATTGTAGCGAGTGAGAAACTCATCAAACTCAGTAATATATTCTTTGACGGATTTGTTGCCTTGGGCAATTGAACGCCATTTGTCAAAAAGATGATTGCATTAATATGGTGGCACACATTTGCCCTTGATTTCATCCTTCATAGCAAACCAAGTGTTTATTGGCCGCTGAAATTAGACTTTTGTTGAAGTTTTCATGCCTGGGACAGTATTGACTAGCTTGTCTAATCAGTTTTATAGTAACGAACTTGACTTTCTCAGCTTCAAAAAATGGGTACATAATGAAGTACATGTTCATACTTTGTAACCAATTTTAAAAAAAAATTGAGGATTCAAATGACCAGAATAATTCATACGACCATCAAAATTGGTACATACAATTGGGTGCTTCTCAAGTATCGGTCATTTTGGTATGGTGTCAATAGATCACATTTTCCTCCACGTTAGCTGCCGTTTTCGAGGGCTTCTCTTAGTAAATATCTCTTGACTTTTATGCACAGATTGGTTGATGTCCTTAAGTTAGGCATGTTTGTCAGCAAGTGCGGAGGCAAGTTGATCGAATCGGGAGTCCATTCGGATGGAGTGAGATTCACTAGACTCTCCTAGGAAATAAGAGTTACCTTCGCGAGTTGGCATGCACTAGATAAGTTCTAATTGAAATAGGGAAACACATCTAGCTAGAGATTACATTAATTTTTTTTCTTTTGAATAAAGTTTTACATTCTAAATGTAAGAAAACAAATAAAAGTGCCTAAGATGCAATTCATACCTAATCTAGCCCTGATACCAAATTGATGTGAAACGTGTACGTGTGCGAAAATCAATAATAATAATAATATTCAATTTAACGCTTCATCAACATTAAACGATTGTTGGTAGGAGAGGTAGAAAACTAGTAATATTGATCGATAAATGATTAAACTTGCACATATGTGTGCGCGCGCGTGCGTGTGTGTGGTCTATTGCAAGTCGAAGAACTAATTAACGCTACTTTATTATGCGGGTTAAGTTCCACAGGCAATAAATAAGCTATGAAGTAATCAGGCAACAAAATCTCACAACTTATATTTTGGTGGATAGCAATCAATGTAAACAATATTTGAGATAATTTAATATCTGACTGTAAATAAAAGAATGTGGTTGAGAATTTTACCTACTGAGAATTACGTTCGTTCTCAGTGTCATGTGCTTGATTTGCAGATGCTAGTAAACTGTATCGTCGATACTCGTTGGCAAAATCTAACTGATGCTTGAAGATTCTTGGATTGTTTTGAACTTGGTAGCACACATAGATGAAGACAACACTGGGCTCGCGCAAACTAGACTGCACACGTGCTGATCGTGCAGGCTGGCTCACACAAGGCTGACATAATCGTCGTCGACTGGCATGCTCAGTCATCATCGACTGGCGTGCTTGGTCGTCGGCGCGGGCGCGCTCGGGAGAGGGCCTGATCGTGGCCTGGGCTGGGCATTGCAGGCTGGCTGGTGTGAGTTTGACAGGGCACGACTTGGGCAGTCGGCTGGAGTTCACAAGGGCTATCAACGAGCAGTAGTTGGTTGACACTCGGCTGGCGGTACTCGGCCAGCAGTGCTCGATCGGAGCATGAAGTCGAGGCGCGGGTGTTGTCGCCATGGAGAGAATAAATGATTTTGAGTGGAAATAGGAAAGAGGGTTTTTAGAGAGATGGGGGAGTTGATTTTTTATGGTTTTTCTTTATAAAGAGAATAGGATAACTACTCTTAGGGATTCACTCTCCTAATAGAGTTCTTTAGGGCTTCACTCTCTTAAAGACTCTAGGATTTCACACTCCTAAAGGTTTATGCATTTTAGAAAATTCAAATCTCACTCAAATTTGAAGAAATTGTAAAAGATTTCAATTGATTCATTCATTGATTCTAAAGATTACATATGAGTCTCTTTTTATAGGCAATAAATATTTGAGGTTCACATCATAACCGGTGTTGGTACTAAAAACAAAAGCAAACTAAAACAAACTAAAACTAAACTAACCAAAAATACAATAAAAAGAAAATAAATAAAAATACTCAAAACTATTCGATCTAAATAGAAGTGGCGCGTCTTTGTTTTTGTTGGTACTCATGCCATGTCTTTGTCTTGATGTCCACATCACCTTTCGTCCTGTCCCTGCCCATTAACCATTGGTCTTGCCTCCATCGTCATTGACTCCATGCTACCCCTGAACAAATTTCACAACTTATGGATGCTAGTATATGAGTTAAGGCTGTAGGTACCATATGAGGAAAAGAAAACTGTGTGCTAATGTAGTGGAGAGTGGAGAACACTAAGCATTGCTAATGGGGAAAACGATATTTTCTGACTATGTGGAGATTTGATATTGGCTTCCCAAACGTACCTGTGAAAGTTTACTTTAACTTGAAGGAATTGGATTCAATTTGGCTTGCACAAGGATGGACTATGTTATTTTTATTAATGGCAAGGTTTTTCTTTAGCAAAGGTGTCCCCCAAAGTTAAGAAGATATTGATTGTTTAACCATTAAAGTAATCATCTTTTACCACCGACGCCTGTCTTTTATTTATCTACTTGTGTTGTCTTTTTCGGGTCTACGAAAGGATTTCTTATTGTCTCCTTTTGTGAATGGGGTTTATACAGCTTGTTATAGGATGTAGGAAATGGGAATATTTGCTGGCTAAAGTTCTACATTCCTCTAAGTGAATGTGATAACCTATGTAACTATGTTACTCTGGTGTTACACAACAAGAAACTGAAAATTTTATGGTGGAATTGTAGTTGATATCGGTTTTTCTGAACTTCGGGTATGCGCTAATGTATTTTGATTGTGCAAAGTTGAGTCAAGTGTATCTGTTGATTAATTGGAACTAATCCTTTATGCAAAAGCATATACAAAATCCATTCCTCTGAGTTGGGCTTACATGTCCTATGGGGCTCAGATGCCAAGTGAAGTAAGCATTTAAGATACGTGTATCCTTTTTGTTTCTTCTTTGCATACTCTTTAACTGTATTTATGCAGAAAACAATACATGAACCAATCAAAACAATTTTTTTTTGTAGAACTTACTCCTAGGCACGCAGTGCTTATTTCTATCTTTACCTGATTTAGATAATGATGCTATTCCTTTATGCTACATAGCCTGTTTTTCACTAGCCTTGCGCCTTTTAACTGAGAATTCTTAAGCACCTTGTAACAATATTATGAAAAACTTTTGAAAAAAGAAATACTGAATCTCATGGAGGAAAAGTAAATTTGTGATTCTGTTCTGAAAAGCTGAAATAGTTTTTAACTAATAACTGTTGCATAGTTAATCAAGTTCAGAAGTAGTCCAACTTATTATATAAAATTTAAATGTCAAATGTTGAAATCTTGTCAGTTATTTGGCAGTTGACATCTGTCCTAAATTAGTCCATTTTGTTTCTTGAACTTTCCGTGAATTCAGAATTGCCTGATGTCAATCTTCTTAGAAATGGATTGGCATAGTGTGTTTACAGGAAACATGATACGAAGCTCTAACCTCCCCAGTTTTAATATGCTCCATATGAACATGTTGAATTAAGAACGTTACAGCTTTCACTCACCAGATTATGCCTTAGATCAATGGTGGTAGCTATTTATCTCTTTGATTTCCAACATTTCGATTCATACTTTTGTTACCACTGGAATTCGTCAAATAGTACCTTCAACTAAGGCAATGTCATTCTGCTTCACGCAGTAATTGGTATAATTTAGTGCATAAGCTGTTAAATTTAAACTGATATTCTATGGAAATATTACATGAAGAAGAGAAGAAAGTTTAGATAGATTTTGTTTCTCATATGTCATGATTTTAGAAAATTAACTTTGATTTCAGTTTATGTTGTCCCGCAACAATCCTCAATTGTTCAATATGAACAACATTTATACATGCTGGTGGTGGAATTGTGTGTCTCGCGAGAAGCTTGAGCCGCTCGTCCTTGAAGTTTTGAATAAGCCCATGAATGAGTTGTTTTGGAATTTTGAAGTGGTTTCCGAATCTGAACAATGTTAATATGATATGTTTCTACACTCTGCATCCTCAAGTTAGCCTTTATTTACCCTGGCTATTTCAATGGTAACTGAAAGTAATTACTATTGGGACACTATCATCCTCGACCATTCACCGAGCATGCCTCCATCTTTATTGGGTCTGTGTTTCTCTTTCTCCCCTTTTGTTTGCTATTTAGCAGATGTGGGATAAGGCTGTAGCCGGGCATGAGCAGGATTTGAACTCGAGACCTCCTGAGTAGGTGTTGTTGTACAACCTGGTTTTAGAGAGAATTTGTTGTTTTGCAAAGGAAGGAGGAAACTCAAAACTGTGTGCTGGGAATGGGACTGTAGGCAAAAGCATAAATCACAAATGATGAGAATACGATGGTTTCCTAATGCGTGTTTGATTTGATGTGAAGTTTCCGAGGTGCACAACTTGGTCCGTGGAAGTTCACGCAACCTGAAAGAATCAGATTCAGTATTCCTGGAATAATGATGACCTTTGGTTGTGCTGTTTCAGGATGGGGATTGATTTTCCTTTAATTTGTTTAGTCTTTAAATTACTTATTGTTAGCACTATCACTCATTGTTAATCTTTTAGTCAAATAGAATAAGGTGCATTGTTCTCTCTTTTGATTTTAGCGCATCTTCTTTTGCCTACTTTTGGAAGTGTGGTCTGCACGAATGGCTAGGTTTGCCACTTTCACCATTATGGTTAACTTAATTTAAAACTTGAGGGGAGATTAGCTACTTTTCTTATAGACACCAGACATGCATCCGAACGTGAATGCACGGGCTATCGCTTTCATATCCACCGCCTGCAATCACGACATCCGTTGATCGGGAGAGAGGTGGTCCAGGGCTTGGATCCTGACAAGTGGTTTGTGATTTTCCTTCTCAAGAGTTTCATTATTGGTACTCACTATTTGTGAACAGAAAAAGAGGACAATAATTCTCTAAAGTGTAGAACTTCCAAAAACTATGTTCAAGCAATAAATATGAATTGTCGAAATCTTCTTAATTACTTGGCCTTTATTTTTAAGATCCCTCTATCTTTTAGTTCCCTGAAAACTGACTTGTGTCTTCTCAAATTCGAAGTTTATAGAGATGCCATCAAATAATCTGTCAACCAAAATAATGGTAGTGTCAAGCTGTTAACTGATTTATTCTGAATATATTTTACATATATCTTGCATTGACATGTAACAAAATACTGAAAGCAACAAACTTTGTCCATTATTCCTCCGTTCATTTATTTATTTTTGTGAGCTTGTGAACTTTCTTTGGCAACTGGCCTGAACCTGTAACTTTCCCTTTTCCCATCATGAACAGAGTTTTCTTCAAACACTTCAAACCGAAACAATTGCCTTGCTGGTTAAACATGTTTGCTGATAGCCAGTGGCAACTCTTTTTAGTACAATGAGCTGAGGAATATCATTAGCGAACATGTTGTGGATGGATGTGGTAATAGTCAGGCTGCTTTTGTTTGGACAGTAGAGATGTGATCACTGAATGCTCTCTTGGAGTTTGAAGAGATGACTGCTCTTCTATGCTCCTTGCTAGAAATGAACCCAGCTGTATGATTTGAAAATTTTCTTGGGCATCTGTGATTTCCAGTTATACGACTTGCGTCCTACTAGATCTTCACGGTTGATATTAATAAAGCATGATAGTTTGTTGTTGCTTGTTAAATTTTGTGGTAAATTGAACATAATGTTTTTGAAGGATTTCCTGTAGGTACTACTATTTTGGTTGATTGGTTTCTTGGTTGTATGCCTAATATTCTGCCCTGAGACGAAGATTTGTCTAATACTCTACGGCTCTGTATGGCCAAGATTTTTTTTTTTTCGCTTTCAAGAATTTTTCCATCAAGTCTGAGAGTTTATTTGGATGGAAAATTGTTTCAAGTTTCGATCAAGTATGCTATACGAAATTGAGAGTGTAGCAATTTAGTGTTTTGATATTTTGAACTTTCTAACATAAATACAGTCTAGATGTGATACATACATCTTATTCCATGAACTTCAAAAGCTGGAAATCAAGTCAAGGAGGCTTACAGTCTAATAATTATACATATTTTATTTTATACTCAAGCAAGAAACTACAGGGAAATAAAGAACACCCTTGGTCAGGTTCTTGATAACTGAGACCTTCCTCTCTCAGACTCAACAGTACAAGATGAAGCAAAACATAGTAACATATACGTAAATACAGATGCCCATACAAACTCGAGAGGGAAACCATGACTTGGATTCTCTTATGCAGTAGCTACAGGTAGTATAGTACCCACCTCTTATAGTACTATGGGGTGACCATGTCTCCATCTCAATAGTTAGGCCAGAGAAAGGCCCCGATGGCGAAGCTCCTCTTCTGCGCGAGGTTGCCGGTCACCGGCAGCCCATACTCGGTGAAGAGGCGGTCGAGCTTCCACTCGGGCATCTTCTCATAGTCAGCCTTGGTGTACCTCGGGTAGTTGAGCGGCATCTGAAAGTAACTGCTGGAGCACCTCTGCTGCTGCCCCTGCCCGTTTGGCGTCGGGTTTGTTCCCATCTTCACTGACTCCATGGCTGTTTTCTCTCCTCTCTTCTGTTTCGAACTTCCTCGATTCTCTTGAGAAGATGTTACTGCCTACAAGGCCTATTTATAGGGGAGAGAAGAAGTGTAGCAGTGTAGAGGAAAAGTATCTCTACGGAGTAGAAGCAAAGTGTCTAGGATTTGGCTGCTGGCTCCTTCTGTCTACCTATTTCGGCGAATAAGACACAATCTCTGGCCCGTATTGTTCGCATACATTTTGGTTTAGAGCAGGCAGGATTTGATTTGATCTGCAGTTGGCTAATAAATGATTGAGGTGTGCTAGCTTGATACTGAGCCTTGCTTATGAAAATCTCAAGGAATTGGATTCAACTTGGCTTAAGCTCATAATAAATTACCACTAGTTTCGAAAGTTAAGAAGATAATGAATGTTTAATCTTGATTAGTAATAGTTTGCCATTAGTACCTAATCTTTGATTCGAAGTGGATGGCAGCTTGACGAATTGTTATCCTAGTTTCATTTCATCTCTAGGCAAGTGTAGTATTGTTTTCTCTGAATGAAGATAAGCATATTATGGTGATTCTTGGTTTATAGATAACTCCAAATTCATCTAACTTTTATCAATTTTAGTCCGTTTGACAAGAGTTAACAAGAGCTAGTATCACTCTTTTGGGCTAACTCTTGTTGCTAGCTTATTTGTACCGTAAGCAAGGAGTTGGCAAACTCCTCCTTTACTCCATCATATACAGCGTATCTCTACGTACCGTTTCGAGAAAAGACAAAGAATACAGAAGGCTTCGATTCCCCCAATAATTGTTGACACCTAAACGCTGAGGTGTCTGATTACGCTACAAAGATAATAATTGATTAATCTCAAACTATAAATATTTAACACAAAAATTAATCTTTTATTGGCCTCGAATGGGAGGTGTTATCTATGAAAAAGACTCACTTGTCTCTTATTAGGATTAGAGTTTGCATGCATGTAGAGTAGCAGCGCGAAGAGTGGAAAAGAGATCGTGTATGTGAGTGCCAGCCGATCATGAGAATTTGTCTTAGTATGTACTATATTTTGAGCCCATACTTGTGCAAGTATAAATAATATTTCATCTTTAAATTAACTAAATTTTAGAATGAAAGACCTTAACCCTAACTCTTCATCCTCCTCTCCCACCACTGCGGCTGCCCCCTTGCAACCTCCTCCTGAGCCTCCCCTTGTAGCCAATGTCCTCCCCCCTAATTCCACCCACCAAAAGTCTTACAGCTCCATCCTCAATTGTAACCCTTGACTTTTGACCATCTCCTCAGTCATTGTTGAGTGTCACGCTATGGATGAGGTTGCATGACCCCCATCCGGCGCTCTGGAATAGATTTGCTCTGGATCTCATTGTTGCTGCTGTTGGGCGCCTTATTAAGCTTGATGAGGCCACCCAACTCCTTTCCAAGGGGCGCTTTGCACTGGCGGAGCCAGGGGGTGACACAGGGTGGCACGTGCCCCCCCGGGCCCGTCAAAAAATAAGGGCCTACTATTATTAACTCGGGCACAAAAAAAAAAAAAAAATTCTCTTAGCTGAAGTCTAAAAGCCTCTCCTATTTTTTGCTCTCGCCGCTCGTTCTCGCTTGAAAATTGAAATCCAGGTTCCAGTCTCGCCGCTCGTTCTCGCTTGAAAATTGAAATCCAGGCTCCAGGGCTAGGGTTTCTGATCTCACTCGTGGCTTTTGCACTGGTGGAAGACTCGAAGTTCTTCCCCCAAATCCCCAAATCTCCAATTAAGGTAAAAATTTTCATTCTCTCAATTTGTTCTTTTTATACTTTTTGAGGTCTAAGTCTGATTCTTGATTATCAAGGAAATTTCGGGATATCTTGTTTCAGAATCTCAGATCCTTGGACTTCTAGTCTTCTCAAAACACTTCCAAATTTTCAATCCAAAAAAAAAAAAAAATACTTCCAATCAATTGAAATCCGCCGCTGTCAGCCATGAAAGTCATAGATATATAGTCGACTTATAGTCCCTGTTAGTCGACTAATACGTTATGTAGTCGACTTGACCAAAGCCATAGTCGACTAATCCTGTGTCTCATTTGATACCAACTCTCTGTTTGTCCATTAGTCGACTTGACAGAATATATAGTCGACTAATAGACCCTTGTAGTCGACTAACCCATTTCACCTAGTCGACTCATCATTGGACTAGTCGACTTATAATGAAGTTGTAGTCGACTTGGTTCAGTTATCCAGAACCTGTCATTTAAGCTTATCTTGACCTAGTCGACTAATACCCAATAGTAGTCGACTACTCTTTGAAAATGTCTGCGCAATTTAAAAACTGATGTTGCATTGCATACTTTATTTGCAGAGGGATCTCCTTTTAGGAGGCGGAGAAGAGTCTACTATTCATAGACACAGTTTACAGTAAGTATCATGCTTCTAATTGAAGTGTTTTTTATTTCTTGAAGTTATTGAATTGATTATCAATAGTAAATTTCATATTTTCATTATTCTTATGTTTGGATTATAAGATAACAATCATGAAATTGAGAACACATATGATATGTTTGTAGGAATGGACAAATTTCTTAAAAGAAAATCAAAACCAAATGAAAGTTCAAGTACGGGAGAAAGTGTTAATCAACTTGCGCCCAAGTGCCCAAACACTTCAACAATTGATAAAGAATCTGAACCTTCGTTAAAACAGAGACGCATTGAGACTAATTTAGAAGAACTTTCAGCGGATCCTAGATTAAGAAAAGTAATATATGATAAAGGCACTTCTCCTAAAGAGCAAGATAGGAAAAGAAGAGCATATTTACAGAAAGGTCCTTGTCAGCCTTGTATGGGTAAAGATGACTACCCTCAAACTTTATTTAACAATAAAAACCGTCGATTCAATCCAAAATGGTTTGACATGTATCCGAATTGGTTAGAGTATAGTGTCAAAAAAGATGCAGCATTATGTTTATGTTGCTATCTTTTCAAAGGTCAACATGAGCAATATGGTGGAGATGCATTTATTGTTGAAGGATTCAGAAACTGGGCTCATGCAACAGCGAAATTGAAAGCTCATGTTGGAGGCCCTAACAGTTCTCACAATCTAGCAGTGGAGAAGTGTGAGAACTTGCTACGACAAGATCAACACATTGATAGTGTAATCTTAAAGACTTCACAACTTGCTCGAGTTCAATATCGGACTCGGTTGAATGCCTCGATCAATTCTATTCGGTATCTTTTGCGGCAAGGATTAGCTTTTCGTGGACATGATGAATCTTGTAATTCTAGAAACCGAGGTAATTTTTTAGAACTTTTACAAGTTCTTGCAAAGAACTGTGAGGAGATAGAAAAAGTTGTTTTGCAAAATGCTCCAGAGAATCAGAAGATGACATCTCCTGATATTCAGAAGGATATTGTGTGTGCGGCTGCAACAGAGACCAGAAATGCTATTGTAAATGACATAAAGAATGAATATTTTGCCATTTTGGTTGATGAATCCCGAGATGTATCAACAAAGGAGCAGATGGCAGTTGTATTACGTTATGTGGATAAAAAAGGCAATGTGATTGAGCGTTTTCTGGAAATCTTACATGTTTATGACACTAGTGCCACAACCTTGAAGCAAGCAATTGATGCTATGTTTGCTACACATGGATTAAGCATCTCAAAATTACGAGGACAAGGCTATGATGGGGCAAGTAACATGAGGGGTCAATTCAATGGACTCAGAGCTCTTATCTTGAATGAAAACAAATCTGCCTTTTATGTTCATTGTTTTGCACATCAGCTTCAGTTGGCATTAGTAGCTGTTGCTAAAAATAATTCTAAGATTGATGTGGTGTTCACAGTTGTTGCAAATATTTGCAATATTGTTGGGGCTTCTGCCAAGCGTCGTGACATTCTCCGGGAAGCACAAGCTAATGAGATTCTGAAAGGACTTGAAAGTGGTGAACTCAGTACTGGGAGAGGTTTGAACCAGGAAATGGGGCTTAAACGTGCTGGTGATACGCGTTGGCGCTCTCATTATTATGCAATGCTAAACTTGATTGTTTTATACACTCCTGTGATTGTAGCTCTTGAGAGTATAGAGAAAACATCATGCGCTGAAAAGAGAGGAGAAGCTGTGTTGATTCTACAAATGATGCGAACTTTTGAGTTTGCATTTTCTATTCATTTGATGAAAATTGTGTTGGGGATCACCAATGAGTTGTCTTTGGCACTTCAAAGAAAAGATCAAGATATTGTGAACACCATGAATCTTGTTAAAATAACCAAACAATGATTTCAACAAATGAGAGATGATGGATGGGATTCTTTCCTTGAGCTTGTTTCTTCATTCTGTGTCAAACATGATATCGAGGTCCCTAACATGGATGATATGTTTATACCCACAGGGAGATCACGCCGCAATGCTCATAACTTTACCAACATGTATCATTATCGGTGTTACTTATTTTATGCAGTTATAGATTTGCAGGTTCAAGAGCTAAACAATCGCTTTACTGAGGCGAACACTGAGTTACTTCTTTGTGTAGCATGCTTAAATCCTAGTAATTCTTTTGCTGCATTTAATAAGGAGAAGTTACTTCGTCTTGCTGAGTTTTATCCTAATGATTTCTCAACAACTGAGATCATGGCTCTTGATGATCAACTTGATACATTCATTCATGATATGCGATCAAAAAGTGAATTTCTTCAACTAAAAGGGATTGCAGGTCTTGCACTGAAGATGGTAGAGATGAAAAAGATGTGGTATATCATTTTGTTTATAAACTTGTGAAGTTTGCATTGATTTTACCTGTGGCAACTGCAAATGTTGAGAGTATTTCTGTTATGAATATTGTGAAATCTAAACTGCGCAACCGCATGGGAGATCAGTGGACGAATGATTGTTTGGTAACATGAATCTGATGTATTTGATACTATTAGTAATGATGTAATCATGGAACGGTTTCAAAATATGTCAAAGCGTCGAGGCAGTTTGTAAGGTATTATCGTTAGTTTATTTTACTTTTGTTTTAGGTGATTGGATTTTGTTTTCTTTAATATGTAAGGAGTTTGATTTGCAAGATGTACTTTTAGAGTTGGATGTGCAGTTTCATACTGTAACAATCACTTTTATGCAATAGAATATTGGTTGAGAGATTTAAGTTTGAGACCCCTTCCTTTCTACTAGTATTTTAGAAAGAAATTCATTATTATTTAGTATTAAATATCCTTACAATTTTGATATTATTGCATGTTATTTTATGCCCCCCAACTTTGAAATCCTGGCTACGCCACTGGCGCTTTGTCGAGGGGTTGCTATCGAGATCGATCTTGATAGATAGCTTCTGCCGGTTCCGATGTCCTCTTCGAGGGCCGGGGGGGGGGGGGGGGGGGGGGGGCTAATCCACCACAGTTTGCCACCACTATCTCTTATGATAATGTTGTTGCCAAGGTCAGGGGAGGCGCTAGCAAGGACACGGACATTTTCAGTGTCATCTCGCCCCTGCGATCGATCACCACCAAAAGCGGATCATTGTTGCTCTAATGCAGACAAAATCGTGGCCCTCAGAGCCCAGATGGCAGTGATGTTCCCCAACCAGTGGACCAATTTTACGAAGCTACTCGAGGCTCTCAGCCAAGAAGACATGGAAGGAACCTCTGGAGCTCTTGAAGCGTAACAGTGTTGCACTCACCAAGCCCTCCTCCAAAGTTTTCAAAATGGGCAAAACATCTAAAGGAAATCGACTCAATGGTTTCCTTCTTCTAGAACTTTTCACTGATCCGACGCTCAATATGTAGGATCTGGATGAAGACGACTTGAGGACGGCGATTTTTGTTGAAAATCAACTCCATATGGGAGCAACTTGATCTCTGTAAAGCTAATCTTTTTTTTTTATTTTTCTTTGTTTTTCTTTTGTTGCAGTTGAGTAGCATTAAAAAAACTAAATTTTAGTCCAAAATTATTCCTTTTAAGTAAAAAAGAAATTTATTATAATCTTTGGTAAAATCTCATTTAAATCTATAAAATTGTTATAATTATTAACTTTGATGTCAAAGCTCTTAAAAATTAAAATACACTTCAAGCTCTGATTCGCATTATTCAGACAAAAATCATTGTGTCGGATTGGCTTATAAAAAATAAACATATTGAAAAAAAACAATCGTTGTGGGTGAGAGATTAGGCCTAATAGGGTTAGCATTGAGCTAAAATAGAGCCATTGTTGTTGTGCATTTTAAAACCAGTGAGATTTATGGTTTTGCTCGAAAGGACAACTAGTATTTCATCCAACACTACGTGCCTATTTGGTTGCCTGCAAGTGGTCGCAAGTGCAAATCGTAATGTTAGCGCAAAGGCCCTCACCTTAGTTTTGATGATGACTAACTTATGAAATTAAATTACTAATGATCTTGTGTTTATTAAGTTTTAGATATTGATCAAGATCTTAGTAGGTATTTAGCTTCAACAAAAGATTCAAAGTTAAGTTTTGAAGCTATCAAGTGTTGATTCAAGAGCTTGCGCTTCAAGATCGCATCTAGTACTCTAAAGGCGTCAAGCTCATTTGGATCAAGTTTGAATCGAATTGTCTAGGAGAAGAAGATCTATAAGAAGACTTCGGTTTAGCTTTGTTTAGTTTAAATCTTGTGTAAGCATAGTTTACTTTTGAATTGCTCAAGTTCACACACACAAGTTTAAATAGATAGAATCAAAACAAGTTTACATGGTTAATATGTATATTGGATTTCATTCATATGCATCTATACTTCATTTGTTTAGAAAAACTTATTTTGATATATCTAGTTCATCTGTTTAAGTTTTGTTTTTATCAAAACTTTTTTTGGTATTTATTGTCAAAAATATAGATATATTATTTATATGTGTATTGGATTCTATCCATACACTCTATGCTTCAAATGTGTTTCAATATCTTATTTTCGTATTTATACAAGTTTATAGAAAAATTGTTTTTTTCCATTTCAAAGTTGGTTTTTGGAAAATACGGTCTTTGGTTTAAACTTAAATTTCTATGCCTAAAAAATAGTTCAAATTGTTTGTAATATGTGTTGATTTTTTATCACACATATTTGTACTTCAAATTATCTACATGAACTTATTTTTTGTAGAATTTATGATGATTTATTGGAATTTTTAGGGATTTATCAAGTTTGATTTTAAATCCTAAATTCTGTTTTCTGGGCTGCTGGCAGTCGACCGACCGGTCGACCGAAGCCAAGCTCGGTCGACTGGTCAGTCGACCGACGTGCACATGTTTTAGCAGTTGACCGAGTGGTTGACCGATCCAGAGAGCTTGCTATCTGATTTTGGCCCCGGTCGACCGAGTGGTCGCCGATCTAGAGAGCCCTGCTCTCTGGTATTTATCCATGTTGACCGAGCGGTTGGTCGATAGGCTGTGCCTTGGGGACGGTTAACCGTCCGGTCGACCGACAGCCCTAACGGTGGCCGGTCGACCGACAGGCCTATCAGGCCTGGTTTTGAGCCCCAACGACTAGTTTTTGGAACCCCTATAAATATAGGTTCTTGAGGCCAGTTTTTGTTAAAATTTTCAAGAGCCAAAATTTTCCTCTTCTTAAGTGTTTTCAGCAAGTTTTTTAAAAGAAATATTTGTTCAAAAGCTCTTGCCTTCTATTGTTCCAAAGTTTTTGGAAAATCAAAGAAAAATAATCTTTTGGGAAATTTATTTTGTTCTTCATTCTTCTTATCTGTCAAGAAGTTTTTCCCAAGTGTTTTCTTTGTGATTTCTTTTTCGAACACTTTGTTTACTTATATTCCTGAGCTATTCATCTCAAATCTATATTTTAGGATCTTTGTTTTGTCAGAAAATTATTTATGATCTCTTTAGATCACCAAGTTCTTGTTAGTGATCATTGGATCACTAAGTTGTATTTTTTTCTTTACTTTGTGCCTACCCTCTTGTGTAGAGGTATGAGAGTTAGAGTTGTGTACTCTTTATTTGTAGTTGTAATTCCTCGATGGAGGTCCCTTTGTGGAAGATCTTATAGTGGATAATTGAAATCCATTTGTGTGAAGGCGAGGACGTAGAGCGGTGGCTCAAACTTCGAAACATATCCTTATGTTTGCGTTTGATCTTCTATCTTTCAACTCTCTTCTCTTATATCTTGTATTGCTTTACTTGCTTATATTCATATGCTTGATATTATATGTGTGCTCACACTTGTGTTTAATAAAGAGAGTTATTGAAGCATCTCAACTCTTAATTTAGAGGAATCATGAGGAGAAGTTCCAGAGCCCTTCGGGGAATTCGCGCTCGCTCTTAGTTACACTTTGTGTGTTAATTTTTAGTTTTTAAATTCCGCATTGTTTGTCCTAAATTAGCAGTACACCTATTCACCCCTCCCCCCTCTAAGTGTACTTTAATTTAGTATCAGAGCTAGCGCTCCTGATATTCGGTTTAATCACCTAGGAGTGTGATCCTTTATTGCTAATCTAGTAATTGCTTTGCACACATTTTTGTATACACTCATGGATTATCTTGCACCACCCATGTATAATGTTTCTAACATTGATATATGAAAGTTTAAGATAAGTAAATACCTAAAAGCCTTAGAATTGCATGTTTATCTTGCCACTATCAATAAATCATATTTTGATAATGACAAGTACCTTGAGGCTAATGCACAAGTCATGGAGGTACTTAAGCACACACTTAGAAAAGAACACATTTCTTTAATTTCTCATTGTGATTCTGCTTTTGCAGTATGGAACACATTGACCCTCCCAAGGAACAAACTTTACACATTTTAGAGAGAGAACTAAGAAGAGATGAGTCCGATCAAGCTTGCTTTATGGTCCAAAAGAATGACTCCCTTGAGGTAACTTCGGATACTCATCTAGATGATCATGATTGCTATTCCATTGATGATAATGCTATGGATGCACATGCTTTAAATGAAGAGCTTTCCAAATTTTGTGAAAACTTACTTTCAAAATTTAAACTGTTAAAAAGAAAGAGTTTTGAATTAAAAGAAGAAAATAAAATTTTATTTTCAAAACTTAACACCGTTTTACAATAGAAGATTGAGGTTTCAAATGAAAGGGATTCATTAAAAATTCAACTGATCTTGTTTTAAAAGAAAATGAAATTTTGAAAAATAAAAATGAATTTAATGATGCTTTGAAGAAAAATGAGATTTTGTCTTCAAAACTTGATTTTGTTTTAAAATAAAATGATTCTTTGAAAAATAAATTTGTTTTAATTTCTAAAGAATTGGAATGTATTTCTTTAGAAAATATATCTTTGAAAAATGATTTTACTTCTCATTCTTATCATGCTTCTATTGCATCATCTTTTAGTGATAAGAATTTTGTTTCTCTTGCATGCCCCACTTCTTTTTCTATTATTAAAAATGATATTTGTATTTTGAAGAAGGGTGTTGATTGTTTGAGCTCCACTTTGAGCCAATGTGCCATGAGCCACACAAGATTGAAATTGATGTTTCAGAAGAAACATTCTCTACATATTCATGCACACAAATCATGGTATACACATGCTCATCATGCTCACACACATGACTCTTTGTATGCTAATATGTACACTTGTACACATTTTGGACGAACGGGCTACCTTGTAAAATTTTGATAGAATACATGTTTTAAATTTTACAATAAAGAATGTTTGGGTTAGGAAAGATGCTAACCCTTGTAGACTCAAGAAAGTTTGGGTACCAAAATCTATTCCTATTTGATTTCATGTAGGTATGGGCTCCCGCAAGACGTGAGAGTATTGGCACCTTGATGGTAGATGCGTTTCGAACTAAATGGTCATATTTTTATATGCATCACTTTTAAGGGAAGATTGGTGGAAGAACCATCATAGTTTGGAGACTTAAAGACTAGTTCATTTAGGTTTAGTAACTATTTCTAACTTCTTATTTTTGTTTATATGCTTTCTCATTGTTGATTTTTAGCATGTCTTGATTTTCATGGTCATTATGTTTAAATGTAATATTTATTAGACATATGATATACATAGATAGTATTTGAGATACACCCATATTTATATGGATTCTTATTTATGTGTTCTCACTATTATCTGGCTATTGTGTATATCCTAGTATTAATAATCCTTACATTTAGACTAATGATCATATTTATTTATTTATCATGTTTTGTTGTTTTGTGCATAACATGCTTTGATTACATGTTTAGATATAATTTTTATTAAAACTTGTGCTTATACCTATACAATTAGTGAATTACATCAGATTATTATATTTGGGTGTTTTATTGCTCATGTGTACTCATTAGATATATTTGTATAAGCTAGTTTTGATAATTCTTGCATTTACACTTGTATTCCCTATTTTGTACATGTTTTTCATAAGAATGTGTTTAGCTTTATGTATATGTAAATTTTATTTAAAACTATTAGATATACATGTTCTATCTTGAGTCACTTATTTTTTATGCCATATACTTCATTGTAAACTCTAATCATATTTGGAATAAATATGTATGCTTTAGTTTTGACAAAACATACATATGCGTTGAAGTTTGTTTTGTTTTTGATAAAAAATTGAATTTTTCATATACGAAATTATTTGTTTTGATTGAGCTTCATTGATTTATTTCCACGTAGATGTTTCTTACATGATTCTTGTACCCTCGATATATCTTTTGTTTACTCATGGTTTTGAGTCATGAGCTTATATTGCTTCATAGATTTTTGAATGTCGATTCTCGTGTAATTTTCATATATCATGCAATATACATTTTTTTTATTCCTTGTTTGAAAATTTTCGTACTATTTTTCAAAATTACTTTTAAACTAGTCTTTATTTTTTTAATTGGTACAGTTTTCAACCTATGCTAAAATTATTTTCAAAATATTATTTTTGAAAACTTCTGTTTTATAAGGGAGGATGGTTGAGCGACTACGCCTTGTGTACCTTATTGAACATCTTTTTAAGCATGTGCATGATAGGATGGATGTTATGAGTTATACATGATTTCAATGATATTTTATTTTTGTATACTCATGTTTTCTTATATATGTATGCATTATATCTCAATTGGTATCATATTTCAATTGTTTGATTACACACACACACATATATGATTTTTTGTGGTTAATTAAAAATATTTATACACATATGTTTTATAGCACAAATTGTTTTATGATAAGTTTGATTTAGTTCTAAAATGTTAAATTGTTATCTTTTGCAAGCTTATGCATTGATTTCATTGGTATTTTAAAAGAAGGGAGAAAATTTCTTGGTTTTACATTCAATTGTTATTTCATATACTTTCAATTAGTATCTTACTCCCATCTTTTTGAGAAAAAAAATTTATTTTAGAAAATATTTACATTTTCAATATTGGTAGCAATAACTTTCAATTGGTGTTATTTACAATTGGTATCTATATTGCAAAATGGTTTAGAGTTTACCTTCAATTGGTATCTTTGAATTTAAAAAGATTTCTTTCAATTGGTATCAATTGGTAAAAAGATTACTTTCTATTAGTATTTTAAAAAAAATTCATGGATCATTTACTTTCAATTGATATGATGTTTATATCCATGTTGATTTTCAATATTTTTTTTTGGTATCAAAATTTGTTTCTATTGGTATAAACATTTTGTTTTAAAGATATATTGCTTATATGTAAGGGGAGCTTAACATCTCCTCTATGTATAGATTCATGTTGAGTGTGGTATATAAAGAAGAGCTTGACATCTTTTCTTTATATGATACACGTGTGTAGGGGGAGCTTAATATCTCTATCTATATATTGTATATTATATTTATATGGGTTAGGGTTTAGTCATCCATTCTCTATGTAATGCAAGTATGCAGGGGAGTTAATTTGACGTCTCTCATCTTCATGAATTTATATCGCATATATATTTATCTTATTTGTTTTTCTTCACTCCTTTGTTGATGAATTGATAAAAAGGGAGAGAAGAATTGCGAGAGTTTATATACGCATGTTGTTTTTGGTTATTCATATATGTTTATGTTTGTTTATATATGCATATTTTCTTGATTGTTTATGCATATATACATATGCTTTTTTTATGAGCTTTATTGAATATCTTTGGTATTTGAGTATTGAATATCTTCATGTTTTTGCTATGCATGAGCTAAGGGGGAGCTTGTATGAAGCTTATCTTTAATCCATGTATATATAACCTCATAAGTTTTGTCATCATCAAAAAGAGGGAGATTGTTAGCTCAAAGGCCCTTCACCTTAGTTTTGATGATGACTAACTTATGAAGTTAAGTTACTAACGATCTTGTATTTATTAAGTTTCAGATATTGATCAAGATTTTAGCAGGTGTTTAGCTTCAACAAAGGATTCAAAGTCAAGTTTTGAAGCTATCAAGTGTTGATTCAAGAGCTTGCATTTTAAGATCGCATCTAGTACTTTAGAGGAGTCAAGCTCATTTGGATCAAGTTTGAATTGAGTCATCTTGGAGAAGAAGATCTACAAGAAGACTTCAGTTTAGATTTGCTTAGTTTAGATTTTATGTGAGGATATTTTAGTTTTGAATTACTCAAGTTCACACACACAAGTTTAATAGTTTTAGTTTCGGTTTAACCGCTTTGTTTTTTAGTTTATTGAGTTTCAAGAATATATCTCTCGGTTTCATGAATAGATAGAATCAAAATAAGTTTACATGGTTTATATGTATATTGAATTTCATTCATATGCATCTATACTTTATTTGTTTGGAAAAACTTATTTTGATGTATCTAGTTCATGTGTTTAAGTTTTATTTTTATCAAAACTTATTTTGGTATTTATTGTCAAAAAATATATATATATCATTTATATGTGTATTGGATTATATCCATACACTCTATGCTTCAAATGTGTTTCAATAACTTATTTTTATATTTATACAAGTTTATAGAAAAATAAGTTCTTCTATTTCAAAGTTGGTTTTGAAAAATACGGGTTTTGGTTTAAGCTTAAATTTCTATGCCTCAAAATAGTTCAAATTGTTTGTAATATATGTTGATTTTTGATCACAAATATTTGTACATCAAATTATCTACATGAACTTAATTTTTGTGAAATTTATGATTTTATTAGAATTTTTAGGGATTTATCAAATTAGATTTTAAACCCTAAAATTTGTTTTCTAGGTTGCTGGCGGTCTACTGAAGCCAAGCTCGGTCGACCGATGTGCACAAATATGCACAGGCTTTACTGGTTGACCGAGCAGTCGACCGATCCAGAGAGCTTGCTCTCTGATCTTGGCCCTGGTCGACCGAGCGGTCGACTGATCCAGAGAGCTCTGCTATCTGGTTTTTGTCCTGGTCGACCGAGCGATCAACCGATAGGCTGTGCCTTGGGGACGGTCGACTATTCGATCGACTGAGAGCCCTAATAGTTGAAAATCTGACCGTTGACCGGTCGACCGGCCGGTCGACCGACAGGCCTGTCAGGCTTGGTTTTGAGCCCCAACGGCTAGTTTTTGAAACCCTTATAAATATAGGTTCTTGAGGCCAGTTTTTGTTAAGATTTTCAAGAGCCAAATTTTCTATCTTCTTAAGTGTTTTCAGCAAGTTTTTTAAAAGAAATTTTTGTGCCAAAATCCTTAACTTTTATTGTTTCAAAGTTTTTGCGCAAGTAAGTTTTCAAGTATTTAATTGGTAATGTGAAAGTATAAATGAAAAGGTATATTATCAAATGTGGTGGTTGGTACAACTATAAAGTGGCAATTCAATTTTCATTATTTGATTATGAGCTTGCAAGATCTGCTAAATATGACATAAGTATACATTTTAAGTAATTAAATTTAAAATAGTTTTTTCACACTTTTCTCTTTTCTTTATTTTTCATTATTTTTTATTTTCTTAATATTATTTTATTTCTTTTATTTCCATAAATTTTCCTTTATATTTTTTGAGATTGTTTTACTTCTTTTTCCTCCTCTGTTCTTTCATAATTTTTTTTATTTCATTTTTTTTCACAATTTTTTTTCAAGTTGTCTTTTAATTGATTCCTTATTTTCTTCTCTCTCTTTCTTTATATATTTTTCTATTTTTTCATTCTTTACTTGACAAAATTTCTTTTTGTAATTATTATTTACTTCTCCTTTTTTTTCTTTTTTATATATGCCTACTTTTTTCTTATTCTTTCTTTTAAGATTTTTTTTCCTTTTGTATATATTACTACGCTTTTTTCAATTCTTTTTTCTTTTCATTTTTTCATTGAATATTATTTTCTTCATATATAATCATCATCACTTGTAATTCCATTTAATTCTTTGGCCACACAAATGCTGTCAAATATTTGGGCCAGACCCAAAAGAGCACAAATTCTCTAAAACAAAGACAAACTCTATTTAGTCAGAAAATAAACTCAAACACAAGCTAATATTTTCTTGTGTATGCATCAAAGTTTATAAAATTGTCATCGCAGTTAGACAGTTCTATATTTCTAAAAAATCTGAAACCCATTACAAACACCTAGTAAATTCACCAAGCTTATAAAATCTGAAACCAATGCTCTACAAACACCTAGTAAATTTGCCAAGCTTATGGAACAGGGAGAGCCAACAGGAATGAGGCCCGGTCATCTTCTTTTACAGACAATTCCGAGTCATTAGTTTCTGTCCTTTTTTGCTGTATTTGTGAACTTGACATCTCTATCGGAGACAATTATTTTGGACAATCTGTGTAATCTAACAACTTCATTAAAATAGATTGTAGCAATCCAAGAGTCATAAGAAGTTTTTGAAGACGGAAGAAAGTGAGCCATCTTTGAAAACGGTCTATAACAACAAGTATGAAATCATGCTTTTGTGCAGTTTTTGGAAGACCAAGTACAAAATCCATACTGTCATCTTGCCAAAGGCAAATTAGAATCAAAAGTGGAGTATAGAGGCTCGTGTTTTGCTTATGTTGCTTGGCTAGTTAACATGTGCGATATTAGCCAACAAGTCTAGCAGCATCCCCTTCAATTTTAGCCAATAGAAAGATGTTTCACGGCTTCAATTGCCTTGCTCCGTCCAAAATGTCCAGCGAGTTCCTCAGTGAGTAATTCTTAGATTAAGAATTCTCTCAAGAAAGTGCGAGGGATACACTCTTTACGAGAGCAGAACAGATACCCATCTTACAGGAGGAAGTCATCAACCTCATGAGTCAAAACATCCCTTAAGACAGTGAATATATTTTCAAAATCAGGACATAACTCAAAAGTGTCTTTGATTTTCTCAAATCCAATCACTTCAGTGTTCATGAAAGAGAGTAAGGCGCGATGACGACTAAGTCCATTAGCGACCTTATTTTCGACTACGGCCTTATGTTTGAGGACATAAGTATAATTGTGAATAAACTCTACCCACCTACTATGCCTTAAGTTTAGTTTCTTTTGGGAGTTGAGATTTTTAGGGCTTCATGATCCGAATCGATAATGAATTCTTGCGGTATTAAGTAATATCACCAATAACGTAGAGCTTGAACTACCGCATAAAACTCTTTATTGTTGGTGGAATATCATTGTTGAGTATCATTCAATTTTATACTAAATAGATAATAAGGTGCTTTTCTTGACTTAATACATCTCTTATCCCATGCCCGAGGAGTCACAAGTGATTTCAAAAACTTTTGAAAAATCTGGAAGACTTATAACAGAAGCTTTCATCATCCTCCCTTGATTTTTCAGAATGCCTTGGCAGCAGAGTCCATCTGAATTTTTCTTGTTTCAAACAGTCGGTAATTAGGACCATGAAGGTACTAAAATTTCAACTAAATCATCTGTAGAAAGTGGTTAACCCATGAAAACTTCTCAATTCCCAAATATTTCAGGATTTTGACCATTCTACGATAGCCCTAATCTTATCAGGGTCCGCACAGAGACTTCCTTTGAAGACACAATAACTCTCAGGAAAAAAAATGACTTGGTCTATAAGAAAGGTACACTTCTTAAGGTTGACATATATGTTTTTTCCTTAAAACTACGCAGACCTGCGAGAGATGGTTCAAATACTGCTCAGTCAATTTACTGTAAATCAGGATGTCATCAAAGTATACGACTATAAATTTTCCTATAAAAGATTGTAATACTTGTGTCATCACCCTCATAAAGGTGCTTGGAGAATTAGAACGGTATGACCATCCACTCATATAGCTCATCTTTTTCCTTAAAAGTTGTCTTCCATTCATCTCTCGGGCGGATTCGAATCTGGCGGTAATCACTTCAAATCAATCTTTAAAAAGATAGTGGTATCGGACACATTTCAAGCATATCATCTAGCCTGTGAATTGGGAAACAATATTTTACCATTATTTTATTGATAGCACAGGTATCCACACACATTTGTTATGTGTCATCTTGTAGGTCACCTAAAGGGGGAGTGAATAGGTGACTAGCTAATCAAATGCAAATCTAATGCGAAATTAAAAACTTGATAGCAACTAAAAGCTATCACACTACACACAAAGTATAACACAAGTGTGTAGCCGAAATTCCGGTGAGGGGTCTAGACTATCTCCTCAAGATTCCTCTACATTAAGAGTTGAGGTGCCACTATGACTCTCTTAATTGAATACAAGTGTGAGCCAGCAAACCCAAACATATATTCAATTAAGCACAAATATATCAAGCATATAAAGAGATAAACAATATAAGCATGCAAGATATATAAACATAAGAGTGAGAAAGAGAGAAATAAAGAGAGAGAGAGAGATATAAGCAATCGCAAACACGGGAGAATTATTTCGAGGTTCGAGCGCACTTACTTTACGTCCCCGCCTTCAACACTATGAAGGATTTTCACTATACCGATCCCGTAAGATCACCCGGTGCCGCAACACCTACAACGAGTTCACACTAGAACTCTTGGACTCACAAGATCCTCACTTGTTCTCACAAGAACAACACAATACGAACTCACAATTTCCCCGAGGCCGCACCTCTACAACACTCTCCAATACAAGATAGAACACTTGGAGATCTTCTTCTCTTGATCACCAAAAATAACTCTCACAACAAGTATCTTATAGGACGAATATAGCAACAGAAAACTCAAACTTGTGTGAGAAAAATAGATAGAATGAGTGGAGGAAAAACTCAATAAAACTCTTTTGAAAACACAAGAGATTTTCTCTTGAAAACTCTCTTTTAGATATAGAAATGAAGCTTTAAAAACTTGCTTAGAAACTTAATAGAAGAGCTCTAGAAAACAGCTTAAAAATCTTACACAAAAATCTGGCCAAAAGTCCCTTTTATAGAAGCATAAGAAAACTAGCCGTTGGGGCCAGATTGGCCTGCCGGTCGACTGACCACCAATCATTTTTATGACCGTTGGGGTTGCCAGTTGACCGCCAGGTCGATCGCACTCCGGTGACCTGTCAGTCGACCGGGGCCAATTCCAAGAGCAGACTCTCTGGAACGGTCGACCGCTTGGTCCACCACTAAAGCTTGTACACTTCTGTGGACGTCGGTCGACCGATCCAGGCTTTGGTCGATCGGTCGGTCGACCGTTAGCAGCTCACAGTCAGGGTTTATAGGTTGAAATATTGGGTCTTTTAATTACAAATCCTATAAAATCACATAAAATTCACAAAAATGAGTTCTTATAAATACTTGAAGAACAAATATGATTGACTAAAATTCAACACATATTTTAAACAATTTGAACTATTTTTGAGATATGAAAATTAAGCTTTAAACCGAAAATCGTATTTTTCATAAACCAAACTTTGAAATGAAAATTCGATTTCTCCAAACTTATATAAATGCAAAAACATGATATTTAAACTCATTTGAAGTATAGTGTGTATGAATAGAGTCCAGTACATATATAAAATATATCTATGGTTTTGACATTAAATCCCAAAACTAAGTTTTGTTAAAAATAAAATATGAAACCATGAACTAGATATACATCAAAGTAAGTTTCTAAACGTTATGAACCAAACAATGTAAATGGACGAATCCACTCTACATATAAACCATGTAAATTACTTTAGATGAAATCTATTCATGAAACTAAAAGATATATTCTTGAAAATCCAAAACAATTAAACCGAAACCAAAAACTATTTATCTTGTGTATGTGTGTATACTTGAGCATATCAACACTAATCTATCTTTACACAAGATTTAAACTATAAACTAAACTAAACAAACCAAAGTCTTCTTGTAGAACTTCTTCTCCAAGCTGACTCGATCCAAGCTCAATCCAAAGAGCTTGACTCCAATCGAGTATTAGATGCGATTTTAACGCGCGAGATTCAAGATCATTAGTAAACTAACCTTCATGTGTTAGTTCCAAAATTGACTTTAAATTCTTTATTGAAGCAAATCACCAACTAAGATCTTGATCAATATCTGAAACTTATTAAATACAAGATCATTAGTAAACTAACCTTCATAAGTTAGTCATCATCCAAACTAAGATAAAAGGCCTCTGGGCCAAATATCTTTCTTTGACGTCAATAGTGCGGGGACTACGCAAGGGCTCAAGCCCTCTCATATGAACTCTCTACTCAATAACTCATCAATTTTCCTTTATAATTCATCATTCTCCATTTCATCCAATAGTGCAGTAAGTTGGGCAGAGTAGCTCCCGGTTCCAAATTAATAGCATGTTGAATATTTCGCATTAGTGGTAATTGATTCAGGAGATCCTTGGAAACACATCAGCGAACTTGGTGATAATAGGAGTCATTGCAGGAGGGATCTCCTGAGATTTTTTTGCAACTTCTCGAGCGACCAAAATGATGATTTGTCTCCCATTAATCACTTCTTTTTCAATTTCTTTAAGGCTAATTAAGCTGGAGTTCTTTTCCATCTGTGTTTCAACTGACTTCGTTTTTGTTTGGATTTTGGTTGACTTGCAATCAACTTGATTTGTTGCCCTTCATAGTTGAATGTTTAAGTGTTGGAGTTCCCCATAAGGTTACGTCCATATCAACAACCAAGGTCGACCAACAATCATGTGACCTGCATCCATAGATATCACATCACACCAAATTTTATCCTTATATGTTGTAAATTTCAAGGTACAAGATATTGTTCATTCACCTACGTAGTTGATGTATTAACCCAGACAACTTTGTATAGGTTAGAATGAGGGATCATTTTTAACCCTAACTTTGAAGTTAAATTGGATGACACAACTTTTATGCAACTTTCACTATCAACAATGATTTTACAGTTCTTATCACCAATCTTTATCCAAGTGTGGAAGATCGTAGTCCTATGCCAGTCATCAGTGTCTTTCGGTTGCGCTAAGGTACATCCAATAACATCAACTCGCCTAATGGAGTTAACAAACTCCTCTTGTCTTGTATCATCATCAAAATCGCTATCTCATTTCCTATGAACACAATCTCCTTTTGAGACTCATCCTGCACCTCATCAAATTGATCATCCAAGAAAAAAGTTCTGAATTTGCTTGGGTAGAACTTCTCCATGTGCCAATAACCCTGACACTTAAAGCACTGAGTACAGGGGTTGATCCGGAGTACGCTCTTGGTTGGGTCGTTACCTTCGAGATCTTTTGTCGAAGTGGAACTGTTGTGATTGGCTTTATACTAGGACTGTCTAAAATTGTTCCTAGCGCTCTGGGTCTTATAGTCTGAACTTCACTGGTGATAAAAACCTTGAGAAATATTTAAGTCTCGAACTATCTGATGGGCATGATCCAGATTATAAACACCTCGTGTAAAGAGTTCTTTACAGTTCGTTACAAAGGCCAGATCTAAACACAAAGAGGGTCATCATGGGAGGCTCCTTGACAAACTCGCTGCATTGAGTCATGAATTCATTAAACTTTTCAATGTACTCAGCAGCAAAGCGAGTACCCTGGATAAGTCTACTCTATTTGTCTAATTGTTGATCCTGAAAAGTAAGTAAAGGTACTTCTGATTCAACTTGACTTTCATTTCATCTTATGTCCGAAAAGGTTCTTCCCTCGTCAAGGCCATTAACCTCTCGATGTTTGACCAGTATCGTCCTGCTTGTCCTACCTGTTGCATGCCAGCAAAACAATCTCGTCGCTCTTGGGACATCTCATACCACTTGAAATAACGCTCTAAATTCATTAACCAATCAAGGTAATATTGAGGGTCCAAGTGGTCGTCAAAGTTAAGCACTTCCAATTTGATGTTATTTAGGTAACGCTCATCATCTTCATATCGATCGTAGTTTCTATTGAATCTATTCTCTCGGTGTTGGTTGGATTGACGACCTTCATTACGATCTCGATCACGACGTTCATTCTCAATTCTATCCATTCTCTGGCCTAAGTTGGCAACTTGGCCCCTTATGTCTTCAAGGATGCAAGGAGGTTTGGATTTAGGGATGTGTTAGGCTTCTCTGGATTTGATCTCATTGTGTTAGAACTCATGGTGTCACTAATTTTGCCTAATTGATACTCCATACTACTACGTGTGTGCATGCACAAGTGTTGCTGCTATCTCTAAATGTTGATTTATGTCTTTTCGTGTTTATTTTATTTTATGAATGCAATCTAATATTTCTTATATGCAACTAATATACTCTAATGCAAATGTGCAAGATGATGCAGGAGATGAAGAGAATCAGCAACAATTCGGTCAAGCAATGCATACAATAAAGTTAATTGATTCGTCGGAAAGCTTGAGAGTTTAAAATCGGGACAGATGTAATAATATTGCAGTGGACTTCAAAATATTGTAAAAATTAATTTATGCAACGTCCTCGATCTCCATTTTGTTTAAGTGAGTCTCTAAATAGATATTAAGATGTGCGAATAAAGATGAAAAATATACGCTCCCTCACAATATAATTGGGGAAATGAAGGGGCCAGCTATAGATTCTCCATCTCCCTCACTTGTAAAATAAATGTTGCAACTTAAGTTGCAGCTGGAGAAAAGCATGGATTGTGGGCCACATGGGCAACAAGTGGGCTTCCAAATTCAATTCTAAGCGGCATCTCAACCAAGTAGTGGCAAATCATTTTGCTGCAAGTGAGCTTTGCACTTTCAGCCCACTTGCAGCTAACCAAACATTCCATATATTAGGAGATTTTATTCTCGTGAAATTTCACGCTTTGATATTTGACAGATACTTTTCATGATCATACACCATCATGAAATGTTGCATGCAGTTAGAGGAGATACCTCTATTTCCCAACTCGATCTAATGTCTTGTTATCTTTCATGTGTGTCATGTGACAAATTTAACATTTGTCATGTTTATGAGTGGTATGCCCTAACATTGTCTCCTTATTGCCTTTTAAGTTTGTCATATCGTTACGTAACAACTTGAATCAACTGAAATATCGTGTATATTTTATTATATGCTCTTTAATAAAACAAGACAAGTATCTAATAAAAACATTATTCATATTGTTCCTCCTCTCACATTTTACATAACCATCAAGCCAATTCATATACTATCTGGCTAGTAAGGATTCTCTCCGATCAGGCACGTATACGTGCACGACTCAATAAGTAGGCCAGAGGAAGGCACCCATGGCGAATTTCCTCTTCTGCTCGAGGCCGCCGGTGGTGGGCAGCCCGTACTGACCGAGGAGGAGGTCGAGCTTCCACTCGGGCATCGTCTCGTACTCGGCTTTGGAATACCTCGGGTAGTGCAACGGCATCTGAAAGTTGTAGTAAGCGCTGCTGCTGCAGCAGCTCTCCTTCCTGTTTCGAGTCTGCATCTGCATCAGATTTGCTTTGGCTCTTGTTATAGACTCCATCATTGATTGATCTTAATTTCTAATGTTTGTTTCGCAAATGCTTTAAGTTTGCAATTTATAGAGAGAAAAAGAAAGAGAGAGAGAGAGAGGAGGAGGAGGGAATTAGAATTTGGTTGCTAGCTGGTTAGTGAAATTTAAAAGGTAATTGAGGTGTCCAATTAAGCACTTAAAGTGCTCTACTTTTATTTTTATGTGCCGTGTTCGATCTGAGTTGCTTAGCTGTTAGCTCAGTATGGTGTCAAATTTTCATATAAGTAATTTGTTTTGTGCTATCTTTTTCTTTAATTTATTCACTAGTGTTATGTTGATGTCGTTCTAGTGCTCATTGATCGTGATTGATCTCCTACTCTTAGCCGTACATCTTCAAGGTTCCTTCTATTTGGGCTTCTAGGCCAATAGCTGATTTTGAGATTTTAACGGCCCTTTAGAGCGTACAGCCCAATTAATATGAAACCTAGGCCTCCTCTACTTGTTCTCGGCCCCGTTAATGTTGATGGCTCCACTTAGGGGTGCCACCGGATACGGATTATCCGCGGATATTCGCATCCGAATCCGCCTCCAATCCAGATACGAATATCATTTTTTCACATCCGTCAATATTCGTATCCGTATCCGTATCCGAAAGGTGGGTGCGGATACGGATATGGTAAAAGTAATATCTTATTCGTATCCGATCCGATATCCGAATGTTGCATGCTTCATAATGATATCGGTATGGAGAAGACTATTCTTCAATGGAATAAGGAATTAAATTTTGATATTTTGAGTTGGTGAAAAAGTAATAGTGGAAAGTATTCAATTCTTGCAAGAGCACCACAAGATATTTTGAGTATTTTGACATCAATTATGGCATCCGAATCGCATTTAGCACCGAAGGACGTGTAATCTATTGTTATAGAAGTCAAATGACAATGAATACGATGAATGTATTGATATGTACACAATAATATCATAGTATGTATTACATTTAATATTGTAGTAGATGAGATAAAAAGTAATATAAGTATTTCTATTTAATTTATATTTAACCATATCCATTTTTAAAATATCCGATTAGTATCCGCATCCGATCCGCTAATATCCGATTTATATCTGATATCCGATTTTGGCTGATACGGATATCATTTTTTCACATCCACCAATATCCGTATCTGTATCCGTATCCGAAGGTTGGGTGCGGATATGGATACGGCAGAGATAATATCCGATCCGATGGCACCCCTAGCTCCACTACTCGGTCTCACCTTTTCTCCTGCAAAAACCTATTAATTTGGTGTTTTACCCACTCTTATTGTTTGTTTGTTTTTCTCGAGTGATTACCAATTGATCAACTTTCTCTAAAGTTTTGGAGAGATTTAATAAATTATTAATAATTAAGTGTTGATTGTTTGCTCTTTCTCTCTGTATTATCGGTCAAATGGAGGGGAGACCTGACATGGATTTTTGCTAATGTAGTTTGGTTGTTTCTAGGAGCAAGACCGAGGTTGGGCATAAGGTAAGCCCTGGACGCCTGGCTCTGCGTGAACTCCGTGTTGTTGTTAGCAATGTCCTTTGCCGCTAAGCTCTAAATCTTCTTTGAACTATCCAATGAGTTAAAAAAAACTCTATCAAACAAGTTTTAGTTCTTCATCTCCATAATTCTCCATTTCGGTAAAGATTTTTTAAATCTGTGTTGAACACTACGAATAATCAATTTTAGCTCATCTAACCGCCTGCGACAATGGCTGCTTACGTACCTCCTGTCTAAGGGATCAAGGCATACGTAGCTCATCCAAACGAGCCCCATCAAACTCAACCAACTGAAACCGATTTTGCAATAAGGAACCCAACCGGCTGAATCATATGAATCTCACCAACTTGAGGTTCACACTTCTTCTTCACTTTCGTGGATTCAATTTGGTTTCCTATAGATGTATACAATTCAACCTGTTCAGCACCCAACACGGCTACACAATCTCCACCCGGTGTCATATCCGGTGAGATGCCAACTGATATCAGACCAACTGAAGATGATAAAGTAATATCAATCTCCACCCGTTGCGATACATATTTGGTCTTCATTCTCTCCACCTGCTGAGAGATGGTAGACTTCAACAGTGAATTCTCATCAAATGTGATATCTCTACTCAACACAATCTTCTTATTTTCGAAGTTCCATCAGCCTTTCAAGTGTCTTTTGACTCTAAAAAATACAAACTTTTTTGCTCACAGATTCAACTTATCATCTTTGACACTAAGTAGGTCGGGCATTCAAATATCCATAGCAAATCATAGTCTTCAGCTTCTCTACTCGATCAAATATCCAACAAAATTTTACCTCCTATTGCAATCAATGACAATTTATTCATAAGATGGCTAAGCATATTGCAAAGCATCAGCCCAAAATAACTTGTCTAATTGTGTATTAGGCAACAAATGCTGAACTTTCTCCAGCAAGGAACGGTTCATCTTTTTAGCCACCCCTTGTTTTTCAACTGTGAAGTGAATACTAATACCCTTATTCTTGCCAAATCGCAGAAATCGATCTTTGCACTCCCTAACATGATCAAATTGGAGCACCTTGATCTTCTCGGATGTTTGTTTCTCTATCAAATTTCTCCACTTCATGAACAAATCTATGACTTTAAATCTTTGTCGCATAGGGTATACCTAACAACGCCTAGATAAATCATCAACAAAAGAGATAAATTATCGATGGCCTCCAAGTGATGCAGTCTTGGTAGGGCCCCAAATATCAACGTGAACACAACCAAGAAGATCTTTCGAGCGGTGAGTAACAGTGCCAAATTTCGCCTTCATCTTCGTGTCCAGAACACAACGTTCACCAAATTCTAATTTGCAGGTTAATACAGCTTCCAATACTCCTTGCTTCACCAAAGTTTGCAAAGAATCCAAATCATCATGTCCGAGCTTCATTTGTCATAACCTGGTAGAATCATCTTTCAAATGTTCTGATGACGCCAAATTTTCAGTAACTACACTGCCCTTCAAGTAGTATAGGTTGTTGCGTCGAATGCCCTTCAAAACCACCAATGAGCCACTAGATATCTTGAGAACATTTTTCCCTCTCAGGCCCTGTGCCTCCAAAGTTTCAAATGAGATAAGGTTCTTCTTCAACTGAGAAATGTATCTCACATCCTTCAACTCTCTTACTATCTCACCATACAACTTGATGTGGACTGTACCTATCCCTTCAATATGACATGTGTGTCCATCTCCAAGTAAGACCAAACCTCCATCTAGTTTTTCAAAACTAGCAAGTCACTACCGCTTGGGACAAACATGATAAGTAACCCACGTAAGCAAAACCCACTCAGATCCCCCTGAACAAGGTGATGGAAAGTGAAAACACTGAAGAGTCTGAATTAGTACCATCATCCGCCTGTGAGAAATTTGCCTCTATTTTTTGTCCCTTCTCCTTCTTGAGCCTTAGATAATCAATCTTTCAGTGTCCTTCTTTCTTGTAGAAAGTACACTAGTTCTTTTCTAATTTACAATTACTATTCGTGGACTTACTGACATCTCACTTTTTCTTCGGATGATTAGAACAAATTCCTCTTATAGTTAATGCCTCTACTATCATGCTAGTAGAAGAAGACTCCTTGTCTTTTCTCCTCATCTCGTGATTCACAAGAGCAGCAGACACATCATTATAACTGACTGAAATTTTTTCATTGAACAAGGTTAGGACGAAGGTCTCACACTCTTCATCCGAAAGAGAGCTCAAAAGAATCAATGTCTTGTCTTCGTTCTTAATCACCTCATCCATATTAGTTAGGTCTGCAAGAAGTTTCTTGTAGTTATTCATGTGATCACCAATGGAGATTTCTTTCTTCAACTAAAAACGGTAAAGCCTCCTCTTCAGATACAATCGATTCTCGATACTCTTCGTCAAATACTTTCAAAGATCTCTCAAATCTTTCTTGTAAAAATCTCATTCATCATATGATACTTAATGTCTTGTGTCAAACAAGACCTAATGATACTACACGTCGTCTTATTCATCTTGTTCTAATTCTTCTCTAAATCTCCATTGGTTACTCTTGCAAAAACAGTGTGTCTTTTAAATTTTGCGCGTTTAGCACATCCATCACCTTTCATCTCTGCATACCAAAGTTGTTCGTATATCAAACTTTACCACATCGATTTTTGATTGGTGAATGTCCAAAGTCTTCACCGTGGACTAATTAACCTTAGCCATATCTCCTCCAGAAAATGTCAAACACAATGCAAAAAAAAAACAAACAGAAATAAATCCATATAGATAAAGATCAAAACTTTACCTCAAAGTGAAACCCTAGAAAATTATTTGAGCGATCTACTCCACTAAAAATGATATCAATGAACAATCCAACGCTGTTTTGAGATCGATACACAATCCTATGAATAGACCAACGCCGCTCCGAGATCGATACACGATCTCTACCATACAGACCACGATGCTTTTGGGATCGACACACGACCCTGGCTGAACTTGGCAAGCTCTAATACCACCTGCTGCGCCTTCTGAAGGAATTCCAACGACACGCCAATCCTCAAGATCAGCGCTCCAATGCCAAGTCAATCACGAACCAATTAGCACGAACACAAAATATAAAAGAGAAAGAAAAAACAAACGATTTAACGAGGTTCAAAAACTTGCCTACATCCTCAAGGCCGAAGGGGGAAGATCTTATTCAAGCAACAAAGTTACAAGGGTTATAAAGATGATGTGAAGATCCAACTAGAGAAACTAAGCACTACACCGTAGAAATCTCACAAACAAACTAACTCTAAAACTCTTAATACAATTCATCTCAAAAGGTTACTATAAATGAGGACAATACCCCTCTTATATAGCCTGAGAATCAACGAAGAAAACAGAACTAAAAACTCTAAAATCGGATTAGAAACGAAGTCAGAATCCAGATAGGAAATCAGGCAGAACTGACATGCGATCGACTGCGGTCTACCGCTAGCTCTGCAGGCTCAAATTTTACGCTCTGGCCAGTCGATCGCTAGTTGTGCAATATTGAAAACTTTGTTCTGGATGGTCGATCGGGCGGTCAACCAACTTCGCATGTCTTCTCTGTTGTGCATGTTGGTCGACTGAGCGGTTGACCAACCCAACTCTTTTCTTGTCAACAATGTGCACCTCGTGCACGTCGGTCGATCAGGTGATCGATCGGCCCGTTGCCTCTGCGTGAACTCCATATTATTGTTAGCCATGTCCTTCGTTGTTGTGCTTCAAATCTTCTCTGAACTATCAAATGGGAAGATAAGATATATAAATACATAATAAGATATATAAATAAATAATCAATGACTGGCTCTATACGCTATGTGGAGTTCCTCATCTTGCGTGTGTAGTACTATGGCATTGCAATCTCCCCTGATGGAAGGCAAGTTTCGCCAAATCTAACCAACTGAGTTACTATCATGAAAGTGACATGCAAGGCATTGAATTGGGCCAGTTTGGTGAGTGTTGAAATCTTGATTAATTCCTCATTTAGTGCGAGTGCTAGCCATGTCCACAAAATAAATTTCAAGTTCCCTACTCGATAAGAAATAATGGGCGTGTACCCGAATGGCCCTGGATGCTTGGGGGGTCTTGGTTTGTCCTTTGCTTCTTCGAGAGCACACATGATTTAGTCAAAGTTTAGTGGGGACAACCATTTTCACGGTGATTAATTGTTGCAACTTGAGTCTGCGTTCAACATGCAGACATCATTTTTTGCTGTTGCGGCTCTAATTGACCAGTTGAGTCCGAATCCAAAAAAAACTAGCCTTTCACTGTTTCCAAATTTCCACCCTTTCCTTTTCTGTGCCAAAATCGAATTCCCACTCCGATCATGTTTCGGTTTCGAGTACACTCTCTATAAAAGGCCCCTGCTTGGTGATCAAACAAACAAATTCTCAAGGCAGAGAGAGAGAGAGAGATCATGAGTTTTATTGCTGAAGCAAGTTCTATGGCCAATGGCCAAGAACATCATCATCAACATTTGATCGACAAGGACAGACCGAGGCCAAGCTACTTCCAGATGCCTCTACACTACCCAAGGTACACGAAGGCCGACTACGAGAAGATGCCCGAGTGGAAGCTCGATTGCCTCTTTGCCGAGTACGGCCTCTCGGTCTCGGGCGACCTCAGCTACAAGAGGGACTATGCAATTGGTGCCTTTACCTGGGAGTGAGTGTGTGTACTGAGCGTATGCAAGTTGACATGCAGAGAGAAATTTTAAGAGAGTTTTTTTCTTTTCTTTTTTTCCCCCTTTTCTGGATCTTTAGTTTTGAGCGTTAGCTGATCAGCCTTTACTGTTAAATTACTAGTCATGTATGAGTGATGTTTGAGTTTGTTTTAGGATGATGAGTAGAATTCTAATGTAAAGCAAGATGATAGTTTTTGGCATTGCTCTGTTTCCAACCTTTATGGCATTCTTCTGTACAATCCGAAGTCCTTGATAGCTTCTTTTCGTAATTTTTCATTTTTCTCACAAAAGAATCAAAAAGAAAAAAAAAAAAAAAAAAACGTTATATAGCTTCTTGGACATAATACGGTGGTCAAATAGTAAACAACGTACTAGTTGCTCAAAAATAGTAGTACATTAATCAGACGCCGATCAGGCAACTAGAAGGTGAAGGAGGAGGCATAAGATGGATGATGCTCTAGTTTGGTCCATGTTTTCAACACCTTGCAACTTCCCCTCGCCAAGTTCAGCTCAATAACAACCAACCCTCCTAGCCGGTCCAGTTTCGGTTTTGTTTTTTTAAGAACCAGAACAGTCGGTTTCGGTTCCAGTTACAGTTCTTGATGCAGTTTTTTTTCCCTGCCTTTTGGGTCGACCCTCTTGGGCCCTGCCCTGCCTGGGGACTGGGTAGCAACATGGCATGGCCCCCCCGCCTAGGGCCTGGATTTTTTTTTCCTTTTTTTAGGTCCTTTGGGCTGGCCCGCTCCAGGGTCCAAATCCAACGTCCATTCAATTTTTAATCGTTGGTGATTTAGGAGATCAAATCAACAACAACAGGATCATGGCAGCAAGAGAAAGAGACTTTGGTCGACTGCCCGGTTGACCGACAACCCCAGTCAATTTAACAGTCGATCGCCTGGTCGACCGCGCCCTGAAAGCAGATTTCCCGAGAGTGGAGACTATACAATCGGTCGACCGACATTCAACAGAGACTAGAGACTCCTCAGTCGGTCAATCGCACGACCAAAACCCGAGAGCAAGGATTTCTCAGTCCCTGGGTCCATCGAAGCCGAAAATCATCAAACATTTCTTGTCCGCCTTTTTGTGCGGGATGCAAACAATTGATTCTATCAGATATGTTTAGCATGCACATAAATTGGATAAGTTATTCCTGAACATATATTATATGCAACAAGTAACCTACATACCATTCCATTCTTGTCTGAAAAAACTCATAAACAATTGCCAGCTCAAGAACTACTGTGAGTTTTGAAACTGACAATGGCGGCCAGGAACGCTGCCGTGTAGAGGTTAGGCATAGATGCCCCCCATCAATCTCGAGGGCATCCCCCTGCACTATCTTGATTACTACTGCAAATGAAAAGGTTACAATCGATCATTCACTCAAGATAGCATACAATTTATTGCAGCAATGCAGGAATCGCCTGTGATGATGACATTAACTCATACGAGTGACATTTTTCCCAGTAAACTGCAAGGAGTCCATACAGCACAGTGTACTTGTTTTGATGGGTAAACCACAATAGATTGAAGCGTACGTAAAGCTTTGGCTCTCCGTTATTTACAGAAACCACCTCAATTGCATGCTCCACAAACAAGTGATACTGCTATATTCCTACAATTCTTACTGAAGTTTGAACTTAATTTTTGAGGCATGGAGAGAGTGACACGGTCCCATGGGAATGGATGTACGGGGGGGATTTAGTAGGAAATTGCATTGGTTGGTGGATGATGTATTATTTGAAGGGAAATATGTGGATGAAGATTGGAGACTTATTTATGCGATGGAATGCAAATTCATGCACCTTCATTAATTAGGTTCATGCTGGACACTTCCCTAGTCTAGAAGCTCTTGCTTATATGTTCATGATCTCCTTGATTCAGATTGGAGTATTCGCGTTGCATCTCAGACTGATCAAAACGTCACAAACACTAAAGATGTGTGCTCCTTGTTTGTCTTTCAAGTTTGCTGTGCTTGTGATACTGATTTTAATCGTAGTTGGTTGAATGAAAAATGGAGACAGGAGGACGAGATAACCCAAAGTTGAATAATATCTGAGATTGTACAAAGTACTTTGTACTGTTATTTTATTTTTTATTTTTTATTTTTGGGTTGGGGTGGTTGGGGGGGGGGGGGGGAGGGAACGTTCAGGTTTTCCAGTGGGCCCTCCTATGAGACTGGCTTTATACCCCACATGGAGGCAGGGAAAGCACGACTCTACAGAAGAGGTTTCCCCACCAGACTAATTCTACGGGTCATGCGGCCCCCACCCAAGGAATTTTCCCACCACAGCATGGAGCGAATATCTATTGACAACCCGATTCAAACTGGGGTCAATTGGTTTTTAACCAAGCGACTTGACTTACAAGTGGGCCAACTTCTGTGGATTGGTAGTATTATCTGTGTACACAAATTTTGGTAGGAGGGCTGACTTTTGAATGGGGCTGATATTGGACTGGGCTGACTAGATGCTCATGTGCTCACATCAATTGCAGGCCCGAAAGAAAAGACATGGCCAGTGACTTGAAGATTGATAGCCAAAACCTTGAAGGCTTAAACCCCCTTCGCTCTGGAATATCAGTAGGAACTAATGGAGAATACAGAATGTATATTATAAAAGAAATAGGCTTTATCAAGAGTTAATTGGAATTTATAAGTAACAAAGTTGGGGGAAGAAGGCCGTTAATGTTTTATGCCCATTTAACTGGATTTTACCAACTCCTTTTTCTAAAAGGCCTAATAAGGCTTCTTCATGTTTACAGGCTAGGCCGGAAGCCGGGGAAATCATTTTCCATGGCCCATTGGAAGTCCTATGCGGGGAATGCCTCTTGGCTTAATGGTGCTTTAGTTACGTCTAATAATCTATAACAACATTTAATGTCAAAATATCAAAATTCTTTTCTCCACTTTCCTTATATGAGTACTTTGGTAATACTATATTTCTCCCCTTACCTTCTTATGGGGAATGCCTTTTGCAATGATATACTGTTCTTTTCGAGAATGTCGTCTATTTTAGAGTTTTTATTGTCTTTTTCTTGTTGTTCACTTGTTTTGGCCCTACAGCATCTGCATGTACATTTAGGGCCTGTTTGGTTAAGGGTGGAAGTGAGGAAGTGAAGAAGTGAGGAAGTGGTAATAGTTCCCTTTGGAACTTCAGAATTGATTAGTAAGTTTTTTTGGTGTTTGGATGTTGTTGGGAAGTGTGGTTTGAAAAATGTTATGTCTTTTCCGGTGTTTGTTGGAAAAAAAAAAAAACACAACTATAATGCGGATTAAATTAAGCCATGGATCAATACAATCATATACATCTCAAGAAAATTGAAAGCATATACAAATTAAATACATATACGTACCGGAAGCCATTAGAATGGATGAAGATGAAGAACTCCTCTTGTGATCTTTGCAAGTTCCAATCTGTAAAGCAATTCTTCTTGCAAACCCTAATCAAGGCCACTTCTTCTCTCTATCTCTTTTTCCTTTTCACAAAACCTATTTTCTGTCACTGATGGAAATCCTCACAAGGGAGATTTTGTATTTCTTTACAGAGGAGAGAAGAGGGTCTATTATGCAAGAAAGCCATTATTTGCAAATCCCTAAATTGCAAATAACCACATGTGATAAAACCACCCATCATGGCCCTTTATATCCCACATGATTATTAAATATGCATAAGTGTAACTTTAGTTTGGGCATACATGAATATCAGTTAACCTTAATTAGGAATCCAATGTTAATTAACCAAGGTTAAGTGGTCCACCTTAATGTGAGATTAACATTCTCCCACTTGGACCATAGGTATAAACTTTAGAAAACAAATAAAAGAAAAGACTCATTTGAAAATCATTTTGACTCCATTGGATTCCATACTGAAAAACTTGACACGTGATCACGAATTTAAAACAACAACTGATAAGCCCAAATATGAAATACCGTAATACTGCAATTAGTTTGGACTACCAATGCAAGTCATAGCGGTTATACAACATCCACGTCATACTCCCTTCTATGTACCACAACATTGATAACCCTTACTAATTGAGTCCATAACCAAAATGACCCCTGTAATTGTCTTGTAAAGACATTTCCTGTTTAACAAACATCCATACATAATATGTGCACACATAATTGGATAACAGGAAACACAGAAAACAGAACTTTAATTATTTACAATAATGTCATTACATAAGTACCAAAATCACATTTACAGATTGCCCAAAAGACCCATTCTTACAACATGTTCCTTGAATGTCTTTGGAGGCAATCCCTTTGTCATTGGATCAACAACCATTAAAGTGGTACTTAAACTTACAATTGACACTTTCTGTTTCTCAACTCTTTCTCTAACCACCAAGTACTTAAGTTCTATATGTCTAGAACCATTAGAGTACTTACCATTCTTAGAGAAGAATACGGCTGCTGTATTGTCACAATATATCGTCAGCGGCCTGGCAATAGAGTCAACTACACCAAGTGCTGAGATAAAATTCCTTAGCCATAATGCATGATTTGTGGCCTCAAAATAAGCTATGAACTCAGCCTCCATCGTGGATGAAGCAATAATGGACTGCTTCACACTCTTCCACGAGATTGCCCACCTGCTAGCAAGAAAATAAATCCTGAGGTAGACTTCCTGCTATCTGGGCAACCACCAAAATCTGAGTCTGAATAGCCGATCACCTCCAACTGATCTGATCTCCTGTATGTGAGCATATAGTCCTTTGTCCCTTGAAGATACCGCATAACCTTCTTAGCCAACTTCCAGTGCTCCATTCCTGGATTGCTTTGGTATCTTCCCAACATCCCAACAGCAAAGCTGATATCTGGCCTGGTACAAGTGCTTGCATACATCAAGCTCCCAACAGCTGATGCATACGGAACTTTCTGCATTTGACCCTTTTCTAAGTCATTTCTGGGACACTGGCTACCACTTAATCTGTCACCCTTCTGAATGGTGCAGGACTGACTGAACACATTTCCATATGAAATCTTTCCAAGACTCGATTGATATACCCTTTCTGAGACAATCCTAGCAATCCTTGAGATCTATCCCTGAAGATCTCTATGCCAATAACATAATTTGCCTCACCCATATCAACCATCTGAAAATCTTGGTAAGATAGCTTTTAGTTTCATACAGCAAACTAAGATCACTACTGGCTAACAAGATGTCATCTACATACAGAACCAGAAAAATAAACTTGCTCCCACTGATCTTTAGATATATACACTGATCAACAGTGTTTTCTGTAAATCCAAAAGAGGTAATGGTATCGTTAAACTTTATATACCATTGCCTGGAAGCTTGTTTAAGTTCATATATAGATTTCTTAATTTGCAAGCCAAGTGTTCTTGTTCTTTAATTGCGAACCCTTCAGGTTGCTCCATGTAGATATCCTCATCCAAATTTCCATTTAGAAAAGCAGTTTTCACATCCATTTGATGTAACTCCTGAAAATCACCTAGAGGGGGGGGTGAATAGGTGATAATGCTAATCAAGGGCCAAATTAAAAATATGAAGCAATGAGCAACAAATATAGAGATGAATGCAAGTGAATGATGCAAGTCACAATCAATAGCAAGAAGTAATAGCAAGTAAAGTAAACCAATCGCAAACACAAGGATATGTATCGAGGTTCGAGCACCCAGCTCTACTCCCCGCCTTCCCCAGAAGGATTCTAGCTACTTTCACTATCACAAAGATCAATTACAAATGGAGTACCCAACTCCTACAATTTCAGCACAATACAATTTCTAAGTAATCAAAAGATCACAAACTCTCTCTTTCAAATATCTCTTCCCTTACAAAGGTCCTTAGAGAATATTGAGAAGGATGAAGCTCTTGTGTAAGTGAAGAAAGAAAATCAAATTCAGAGAGTATATCAAGAACACTTCTGAAAATGAATGAGAAATATCAGCACAAAACAAGAAACAAGCTCTTTTGTAATATCCCAAACTTTTGAATTTTCTCTTGAATAAATGTTGTAAAGAAACTCTCCCCAAACACCCCTATTTATAGGAGAGGGCTAGGGTTTAGGTTTAGGAATTAATTACTGAAGATTAGGAAGTAATTAGTTCCAAATATACCCTCCAACGGATATTTAATTTCAAAAATCAAGTTAAAACAGAATTAAAAATATGCCCGTTTACTGTTCAACGGCCATATCGGTCGACTGGCCCGGTCGACCGATAGTTCAAGAATTTGACCGTTATGAACTATCGGTCGACTGGTACAGTCGACTGCTCCTGACTGAGACTTTGAAAAATAACCGGTCGACTAACGGTAGCCAGCCGGTCGACCGAAAAGCTAAAGGTTGAACTATCGGTCGAAGGCCGGTAGCCCACCGGTCGACTGGTCAGATCCAGAGAGCAAACTAAAAACTTCGGTCGACTACCGGTAGCCTACCGGTCGACTGACAGACGTGCACACGGATACGTGCACTCTGCCAGAACTCCGGTCGACTGGTGGTATATAGCCGGTCGACCGGCTCAGTCAAAAATTGAAATACAAAGGGAATTTTGAGAGGAAAAATATTTTGATCAAAACTATTTTGAACATAAAATCAATATACAACATAAAAACAGATTTGTAGGAAGAAGAATTAGTGTTAAATATTTTTGTATATTTTATAGGAAATAAACTTGGAAAAGGCATACGCGTGAAAACGTGTGTGTTTGAGCTTCAAACCTACTCTCTATTCTTTAACATGCTATAAAGCTATAAAATAAATCCTAAGGACCTCTGAAGCAATCTTTGAGCCATCCAATGCCTTGCAATTGCCTTCTCTTCTATGATCCTTCCTTGATGTGCAATTTGCCTTCATTGCTATGTGGAACTTAGAAGTTTTTGCAAAAGCGAGCGAATGAGCTCTAAACATGGTACAAAACCTGAAATTCATCTAGATCAAAACATTAGTACCAAATAGCACTTATTTGGTTTGTTATCATCAAAACACAAAACAATGGAGAGTGTAACCTCTTGGGCCAACAATCTCCCCCTTTTTGATGATGACAAAACAAATAGGCTATTTACAAAAATATGGGGAGGAGAAAACTCCCCCTCAAATTATGCTATATTTAAACATTATAAATATGCTCTAAATACCAATAATTGAAATGATAAAAAGAAATGATGCACCAATTATTGAAATCAACAATACAATACAAATGAAACCTTAAAATTTGTACTTGATACCAAAAACACCAAAAATCAAAAATTTGCTCCTTGATACCAATTTATACCAAAATCATAGAGATTAAGAATATAAAAACTCATAAAACTCATAAATTCATATGGAACCAAGACCAAATGAACTTATTTTTGTACATGTAACTTATTCTCCCCCTTTTTGTCATACATCAAGAAGGGTTATGAAAAACATGTTTAATCAATAATACACATATTTATTCTCCACAAATAAACGAAAATCTAGCAAAATCAAGTGGTTTTGTGAAAATATCGGCTAGTTGAAAATCGGTGGAAACATAATCAATATCAATATCACCTTTCTCAAAATGATCTCTAAGGAAGTGATATCTAATCTCAATGTGCTTGGTCTTACTATGTTGATTTGCATTTTTAGTTAAATGAATAGTACTAGTATTATCACAAAATATTTTAATATTTTTATAATGTAAATCATAATCAAGGAGAGTATGTTTCATCCAAAGGACTTGTGCACAACAAGCCCCCGCGGCAACATACTCCGCCTCGGCGGTTGATAGAGCTACGGAATTTTGCTTCCTAGAGGACCATGAAACAAGACAATTACCGAGAAATTGACATGTCCCACTAGTGCTTTTCTATCTACTCTACAACCCGCATAGTCGGCGTCCGAATAACTAGTCATAGAAAAATCTATAGTTTTCGGATACCAAAGACCTAATCCAATCGTTCCTTAACATATCGAATAATGCGTTTTACGGCAATTAAATGAGATTCTTTGGGACACGATTGAAATCTAGCACAAAGACACACACTAAACATGATATCCGGCCTACTTGCCGTTAAATATAAAAGACTACCTATCATGCTTCTAAACAATTTAATATCAACATTTTTACCTTGTTCGTCCTTATCAAGCTTGGTTGTAGTTGCCATGGAGTGTTGCAAGTTTTAGCGTCTTCAAGTCCAAACCTCTTCACGAGTTCCTTTGCATATTTGGCTTGGCTAATGAAGTTCCCATCTTGCAATTGCTTGACTTGGAGTCCAAGGAAGAAATTGAGTTCACCCATGGAGGACATTTCAAATTCTTGTTGCATTACCTTTTCAAAATCCTTGCATAAAACTTCATTAGTAGACCGAAAATTATATCATCACATAAATTTGGACAATCAAAATATCATTATCAACATGCTTAGTGAATAGAGTAGTGTCTACTTTGCCTTTAATAAAATTGTTTGAATTAGAAAACTTGAAAGCCTTTCATACCAAGCTCTTGGAGCTTGTTTCAAACCATATAAAGCCTTATCGAGTTTGAAAACAAAATCGGGATGAACATGATCAACAAAACCGGGAGGTTGAGCAACAAAACTTCTTCATTTAGAAATCCATTTAAAAATGCACTTTTTACATCCATTTGAAAAAGTTTGAAATTTTTAAAAGATGCATAAGCTAGTGTTATCCGTATGGCTTCAAGCCGTGCTACGGGTGCAAAGGATTCCTCAAAGTCGATTCCCTCAACTTGAGTGTAACCTTGGGCCACTAACCTAGCTTTATTCCTAATGACATTTCCGGACTCATCCAACTTATTCCTAAAGATCCACTTAGTACCAATTATTGGTCTATCGTGGGGCTTAGGAACAAGGTGCCAAACTTGGTTGCGCTCAAATTGATTGAGTTCCTCTTGCATGGCAAGCAACCAATATGGGTCCGTCTCGGCTTCGAGAATGCCTTTGTTCAAAATGAGAAATGAAAGCAAAGTTACCACATAGGTCATGGAGTTTGGAGCGCGTTGTGACTCCTTTGGAGGCATCACCCAAGATGAGCTCCTTTGGATGATTTGTAGCATATCTCCAAGCTATGGAAGTGGTTGCGCACTTTCCTCATTATCCTTTTGAACTTCACCTAAAGGTTCTTGCTTTTCTTCTTGCGCGGGTGAGTCCTTCAAGGATAGTTTCTCCAAGCTTTCACCTAATGGTTCAAACTCTACAACATTCTCAACACACACATTAGATTCTTCAAACTTAACATGCATGGTTTCTTCAATAGTAAGTGAAGATCTAATGAAAACTCTATATGCTTTGCTAGTAGAGGAATATCCTACAAAGATAGCCTCATAAGCTTTAGCATCAAATTTACCCAAATTCTCTTTAGTGTTCAAACAAAACATTTGCATCCAATAACTTTGAAATAGGAACATTTGGTTTTCTAAAATGATACATTTCAAAAGAAGTTTTCGAAGAATTTTTGCATAAATAAATACGATTCGATATATAGCATGCGGTGTTTACGGCCTCGGCCCATAAATATTGAGGGAGGTCGTATTCACTTATCATTGTCCTAGCCATCTCTTGAAGTGTTCTATTTTTCCTTTCTACAACTCCATTTTGTTGTGGAGTTCTAGGACAAGACATTTCATGCTTAATTCCCTTTCATCACAATAAGTCATGAAGAGTTGGTTAACAACTCACCACCTCTATCACTCCTTATTCTCAAAATCGGAAAACCTTTCTCTTTTTCAACTCTTTTTCTAAAAATCTTAAAGTGAGAAAAAGTTTGATCTTTATTTTGCAAAAAGAAAACCCAAGTAAATCGAGAGAAATCATCAACTAAAACAAATGCAAATCTACTTCCATTTAAGCTTTTAGTTTTAGTTGGTCCAAATAAATCCATATGAATTAATTCTAGAGGTCTAGTTGACATGATATCCTTGATTGGTTAAAGGAAGACTTGGTTTGTTTCCCAAGTTGGCACGCACTACAAATGCGGTCTTTCTCAAAACTCAAGTAAGGAATACCCTTCACCAATTCCTTTGAATTAATTCTAGAAATATGTTCAAAAGATGCATGTCCTAATCTTCTATGCCAAAGCCATGAATTTTCATCAAAAGCATTTAAACACTTAGTAGAACACTCTACATTAAGCATGTCAATTATATAAACATTGTCATCACGAAAACCGTCAAAATACAATCATTCGATTTAATATCAAATCTTGCAAGAAGTATCATCAAAAACAACTTTAAGACCACGATCACAAAATTGACTAATACTAAGTAAATTATGCTTCAAACCATCAACTAAAACAACATTCTCTATTATAGGAGATGAACCAACTTGAATGTTACCTATACCAATTATCTTGCCCTTGGAATCATCCCCGAAGGTGACGGAGCCACCTTCCATGTACCTTGATAGGGTTGTGAAGTTGTTGATATCCCATGTCATGTGCCTTGAACAACCACTATCAAGGTACCACCGCTCCCTACGTCTTGGAGCCTTGGTGTGTACCTACATCAAACATTTTAGGACTTGATTTTGGTACCCCATTTTCTTGGTCCATGAGGTTAGAACCATTAACCCAAACAAGATTATTTGAGCTATGCAATTATCATAACAAAATTTAGCTAAATGTCCATTTTTGCCACAATATGTACATCTATAAACTCTACCATATTTAAATGCATAATGGGTGTGTGTTTTGTGAGCATTGGCATTGTGAGCATGAAAAGATTTAGCGTGAGAAGCATTAGAAGTATGAGCATGTGGAATCTTATCATGAGAAACTTTAGCATGAGATGTATGCTTTTTGGAAAATTTTTCTTCAAGTTTCTTTGTATTAAAAGCACAATCTTTTAAAACTTTTTCAAAATCACTCATTTTGGCTTTAAAGAAGAAATTTCATTATTATCAACAATAGGGTTTTACCCTTACAAGAAATCTTATAAGAATGAAATTCATTTTGAATGCAAATAAGATTAGAAGAAAGATCCTCTTTTTCTTGTGAAATCAAAGCAAGTTGAGATTTAAGAAAGCAAGTTCCTTTTGTAGTTTAAAACACTCCATTTTCTTGTTATCATAAGTTTCGGAAAGTTCCACAAAAGCATGCACTAGAACTTCCTTACTTAAATCATCATCATTATCATCTATAGATTCAAGAGTTTGAGGGGTTACCTTGGGTGTGTGTTTCCATGAAACACATGTTTGCGGTGTCCGCCTTTTCTTCATCTTCGGACTCGCTTTCCGAATCCCAGTGGCCTTGTAAGCCTTCTTTTCGTCTTGCTTTCTTGGCTTGAAGGAGGAAGTCATTTTCTTCTTGAATTCCGGGCAATCGGCCATGATGTGTCCGGGCTTGCGGCAATTGTAGCAAATGATCTTCCGCTCCTCTTTACCTTCAAACTTTCTCCGGAAATTTGCTGTTCTTCCGGTACATCCTCTTGTGTTGCGCACGAGGAGGGAGAGCTCCTCATCTTCTTCTTCATCTTCATCTTCGTCTTCAATGGTGGAGGAAGAAGACTTGAAAGCGATAGACTTCTTCTTTGTTGGAGCCGCCTCTTCTCTTGCTTTCTTCTCCATCTCATAGGTTTTGAGGTTTCCTATGAGACTTATGATGTCCATCTCGTCTTTGTCGTTCAATTCCTTCAAGGTAGTAGACTTGATCTCCCAAGATGGAGGAAGAGCCCGTATCACCTTGCGTACCTTTTGGTCGTTGGAGATGATGTCACCTAATGAAGAAAGACCATTAGTGATTTTTGTGAAACGAGTAATCATGCAATCAATTGTTTCATCATCTAGCATCTTAAATGATTCATATTGAGACCGCAGAGATCTACTTTGGCTCTCTTGACTTGTGAGGTCCCTTCATGCGTGACCAATAAGTGTTGCCACATCTCATAGGCGGATTGGCAATGAATAACACGTGTAAGGTCATCCTCATTCAAGGCGGTAAGAAGGGAGTTTTGGGCTTTTGAGTTAGCCTCATACATCTTAAAGTCAAGGTCGGTCCAAGTGCCCTCATCACCATCGGGTGCCTCATAGGGTTTGGTCAAGGATTTGGCAACTAAGCTACCTAGTGATTGCAAAAATATAGTCATCCTAACCTTCCAAATAGGGAAATTAAGGCCATCAAATTTAGGTGGGGATTTAATGTTGTCGGCCATGTTTACTAGTGTATGAATGGATGAATGAAAATGTTGATTAGCAATATTTTAGGATCTCTCTAAGGATGTTAAGCCAAACCTAGAGTCCAAGCTCTGATACCATTGAAAATCACCTAGAGGGGGGGGTGAATAGGTGATAATGCTAATCAAGGGCCAATTAAAAATATGAAGCAATGAGCAACAATATAGAGATGAATGCAAGTGAAGATGCAAGTCACAATCATAGCAAGAAGTAATAGCAGTAAAGTAAACCAATCGCAAACACAAGGATATGTTATCGAGGTTCGAGCACCCAGCTCTACTCCCCGCCTTCCCCAGAAGGATTCTAGCTACTTTCACTATCACAAAGATCATTACAATGGAGTACCCAACTCCTACAATTTCAGCACAATACAATTTCTAAGTAATCAAAGATCACAAAATCTCTCTTTCAAATATCTCTTCCCTTACAAAGGTCCTTAGAGAATATTGAGAAGGAATGAAGCTCTTGTGTAAGTGAAGAAAGAAAATCAAATCAGAGAGTATATCAAGACACTTCTGAAAATGATGAGAAATATCAGCACAAAAACAAGAAACAAGCTCTTTTGTAATATCCCACTTTTGAATTTTCTCTGAATAAATGTTGTAAAGAAACTCTCCCCAACACCCCTATTTATAGGAGAGGGCTAGGGTTTAGGTTTAGGAATTAATTACTGAAGATTAGGAAGTAATTAGTTTCAAATATACCCTCCAACGGATATTTAATTTCAAAAATCAAGTTAAAACAGAATTAAAAATATGCCCGTTTACTGTTCAACGGCCATATCGGTCGACTGGCCCGGTCGACCGATAGTTCAAGAATTGACCGTTATGAACTATCGGTCGACTGGTACAGTCGACTGCTCCTGACTGAGACTTTGAAAATAACCGGTCGACTAACGGTAGCCAGCCGTCGACCGAAAAGCTAAAGGTTAACTATCGGTCGAAGGCCGGTAGCCCACCGTCGACTGGTCAGATCCAGAGAGCAAACTAAAAACTTCGGTCGACTACCGGTAGCCTACCGGTCGACTGACAGACGTGCACACGGATACGTGCACTCTGCCAGAACTCCGTCGACTGGTGGTATATAGCCGTCGACCGGCTCAGGTCAAAATTGAAATACAAAGGAATTTTGAGAGGAAAAATATTTTGATCAAACTATTTTGAACATAAAATCAATATACAACATAAAAACAGATTTGTAGGAAGAAGAATTAGTGTTAAAATATTTTTTGTATTTTTATAGGAAATAAACTTGGAAAAGGCATACGCGTGAAAACGTGTGTGTTTGAGCTTCAAACCTACTCTCTATTCTTTAACATGCTATAAAGCTATAAAATAAATCCTAAGGACCTCTGAAGCAATCTTTGAGCCATCCAATGCCTTGCAATTGCCTTCTCTTCTATGATCCTTCCTTGATGTGCAATTTGCCTTCATTGCTATGTGGAACTTAGAAGTTTTTGCAAAGCGAAGCGAATGAGCTCTAAACATGGTACAAACCTGAAATTCATCTAGATCAAAACATTAGTACCAAATAGCACTTATTTGGTTTGTTATCATCAAAACACAAAACAATGGAGAGTGTAACCTCTTGGGCCACAACTCCAAATCATAATAAGCTACTAGTGCCATAATGATTCTAAGAGAATCCTTCTTTGATACTGGAGAGAAGGTCTCTGTATAGTCAATGCCTTCTTTCTGAGTGAAACCTTTGCCACAAGTCTAGCCTTATATCGTTCGATATTGCCTTTAGAGTCGCGCTTGGTCTTAAAGACCCATTTACACCCGACTTTCTTACAGTTATAAGGCAATTCAACGAGATCCCAGACTTGGTTTTGGTCCATAAATTTCAACTCATCTTTCATAGCATCAACCCCATTTACTAGAATCATTGCATTCTATGGCTTGTGAAAATGAAACTGGATCTTATTAATCCCAATATCATAGTCAGATTCCTGTAGATATACCACATAATCATCTGAAATGACAGATCTTCTTTCCCTTTGAGATCTTCTCAAAGCTGCCGTTGTGGTGGTTCTACAATATTTTCAATGGGAATATCCTCATGGAGTGGTGAACCAACATTAACTTGTTGTTCTGGTATCTCAACTTGATGGTCAAGCTGAGGGACAACAATTTCTCTTGAAGGAGGGTATTGGATATTTACCCTTACCACTTCAAGATCTACCTTTCTTGGTTCAGCACTCCCACTAATTTCACCATTTTTCAGGAATCTGGCATTACAGTTTCAACTATTCTTGTACTATGGTTAGGACAAAAATTTTGTATCCCTTAGACTTATCTGGATAACCAATGAAATACCCAGATATTGTTTTTAAGTCTAATTTCTTTTCTTGTGGATGATATATTCTAGCCTCTGCTGGACAACCCCAAACATGTAAATGTCTCAAACTGGGTTTCCTACCAGTCCACAACTCGAAGGAGTTGTTGGGACAGCCTTACTAGGAACCCTGTTCAAGATATACATAGCAGTCTTTAAGGCTTCATTCCACAATGAATTGGGTACATTTGAGAAGCTCATCATGCTCCTAACCATATCCATAAGTGTTCGGTTCCGCCTTTCAGCAACACCGTTCTGCTGAGGCGTACCTGGCATTGTGTATTGAGCACAAATGCCATGCTTTTCTAGAAATTTGGCAAATAGGCCAGGATGTTGTCCTGACTCATCATATCTACCATAAAATTCACCACCTCGATCTGATCTTATGATTTTAACCTTTCTATCTAATTGTCTCTCGACTTCTGTAATGAACACCTCAAGGATGTCAACAGCCTGAGACTTTTCATTAATTAGATACACATAACCATAACGTGACAGATCATCTATAAAGGTAATGAAATATCTCTCTCCAGTAAAACATGGAATGGAGAGTGGTCCGCAAATATCTGTATGAATTATTTCCAGGAGTTCTTTACTTCTTGTGGCACCTTTCTTAGTGTGTTTTGGTTTGCTTCCCTTTTATGCAATCCACACACACATCAAAATCAGTGAAGTCTAGGTTATCCAATCCCAGTCTTCACTAATCTTATAATTCTATCCCTGGATATATGCCCCAGTCGCCTATGCCACAAGATTGAGGATTTTCATTTATTAGCCACGTTTTATACCAACATTCGAATGCAGAGATAATAAAGATTGTGCAAACTCATCATTCAATGAAATTTTATATAAACCATCACATAAAATTCCATGTCCAACCGGAATTGAATTATACATTAAAGAGAGTTTTCCACAACTAAACAAAACAGAATATCCAAAAACATCTAATTTGGATAAAGACATTAAGTTTC